>PVJA010021922.1:0-34937 GCA_004027025.1 Myocastor coypus
TGGGCTGCTATAAACATAGGTGCACAGATATCGCTATGGTATGAAGTTTTCAGTTCTTCTGGGAAAATTCCCAGTAGGGGGATAGCTGGATTGAACGGAACTTCTAATTCTAGTTTTGTAAGGATCCTCCACACTGCTTTCCATAATGGTTGCACCAATCTGCATTCCCACCAGCAGTGGAGAAGGGTTCCTTTTTCCGGCAGGGGACTCTTGCATGGGAGGGACATAAGCTGCCTGCCACTGTGCATTGGGTAGGGACGCAGTCCTGGACTCAGGTGTCCCAGCTTCCGCTTCTGGCTGCTCTTCTCCTTTACTGTGTAATCCTGAGGAAGAGACTCTTCCTGAGCGTCCATTTCCTCATCCATGAAATGGGGATGACAATAATGCCTCCTCTTTTAAGGTGTAGGCTTAACTGTTATCCACCTATGATGAGGCAAACAGCTGAGGAGACAGTCACTGTTGAAGAGATGGTGTGTCACCTGCAGATTTCATAAGGAGGGAACCACACCATGCTGTGCAGATAGGTCCCTCCTGGGAAGTGTTGGTCAGGGGGCAGCAGAAGCAGCAGGATTATGTGGGCAAGAGCCTTTTTTTTGTGGGCTCCTCTGGAAGGAGCTGGTGGGAGAGGGTGAGCAGGCACAGAATCAGGTACGTGAAGTAAATCCAGTGAGCCCAGGGTGTAAGGATGAAGGAGCCCTTATCTGGCTCTGAGGGTGAAGTCCTGGTGTAAGTACTGGGGCTTGGGATTGAGGTGGGAAGGCGCCCTCACCAGTGAGTCCTTTCCATCTGAAGGAAGCAGCTGCGAGGAGCAGGTCAGACCCTCCAGCTCAGCCAGGGCTTGGCTGGTCAGAGCACCAGAATAAGAAAGCATGCTTTATCCACCTCCTCAGCAAAGGGCTTAAGAGCTGCATCCTGCTTGGAATAATAAGCACTATTGTTTCTCAGGCTCGCTGGAAGCACCCAGCACCTTCTCTAGAGAGCCCCCTGGCCATTCACCCAGGAGGCCGATGCCTAAGCACCACCCCTCCCCCAGTCCCAGAGAGGGTGAAACCAGGTAGAAAGGTGATGCCAGTGGAGAACCTAGAACAGCTGGCTGCTTTGCACAGTCCTCTGAGCAACAAGGAGAAAAACAGTGGGCTTTGTGTTCTTTCAGGCACATTTACATAAATTATCTTGGAGTGGAGGAGAGATCATTTCCTAGGATTATTGCAGATATTTCCTGAGTTGCGGAATCTGGGTCTCTGAGAACTGAGATCTATCCCCACGGAGCAGTCCAGTGACAGCCAGCATCCTGCGCTCATCTGTCCCCGTCCCCTTGCTGTCCAGGCCTCAGGGCATCGCTTCTGCAGAGCCCTGCGCATCACTCCATCCAGGGCCGAGCGCCACTCCCTGAGGCGGTGGCCTCTTCCTTCATCACAGTGTCATGATTTGTGGAACACACAGTAACACAGGACATCACTGGAAGATAATCCCAGCCCTGAACTGCTCCGGCGTTCGGCATAGACGTCATCCTAGGGCACTGCTATGGCTGCTGTCCATTAACAGCAAAGGATACCTCCACGTAGGGAAGTGCCCTCCCGGCCGTGTCCTGCTAGGGTAGAATGTGACCAGTCCGAGCCTCAGATCCCTCTTTCTGTGGTTCAACACTCTGGGCCACACTTAGGAAATACAAATATGAAAGGGGAAAGAACACCTACTCTAACATCTGGAGTTCTCTATCATTAACATTAGGGGTGTTTCACTTTATTCCCTTGCCCATATATTCATATATATCAAATTTTAAAAGGAGTAACAGAATATATATATATATATATATATATATATATATATATATATATATATAACATCCTGCTTGTTGTTTCATTTCAAAATTATCTATTGACTGTTTCATCTCTATTTTATCTTTTTTCTCATTAAAATGTGCAAAGACGTTTATTTTTAAAAATAAAATAAATTCTCCTTGAGGCAGAAAAAAAAGGGGGGACTGGGGAGATAGCTCTGTGGCACAAGTGTCTGTCTGCCTGACAAGTGCAAGATCGTGAGTTCAAAACCCGGTCCCACAAGAAGAAAAAAGGAAAAAAAAATTATCTACTGATCATTTTTAATGGCAGCAAAATTTCTTTGAAGCATTTTTGTAATAATGTAATTTTCCATTTAATTTTTACTTTACCACAGCATATAAACTCAATTCCTATTATTGAGCAATTGCTTCTATTATCAAGCAATTATTTCTGATTTCTTTTGATAATATATATATATATATATATATATATATATATATATATATATATATATATATGATGGTAGAGAGCATCCTTATTAATAAATAGTAACTTCAGCCTAAGTCATTCATCTACAGTGGTTTCCTGGAATTACAAATATGGTCAGGGTTGGAACCACATAAGACCAAACCACTCAGAGTCCACATTTCGATTCATTTTTATTCCAGTGTGAGTTCTAAGCCATTAAGAGAGTCTCAACTGTGTTGTAAGTGTGTGTGTGTGTGTGTGTGTGTGTGTGTGTGTGTGTGTGTGGTGAGAGGAGATGCCAAGCCTGCCAGGAGGAGGCACAAGTGAATTGGTTGCCAAGAGGTCAGCTGGGTGGGTGATGTGAGCAGGGGCTCCAGGGTCACAGTTGACGTGCCACACCAGCACCCCTGTGAAATGTCTGCCAACAGCACCATCTGGTACGAACTCCATGCCAGGGAGTGGCCTTTCAAGACGCAGCCAGCAGAGGCAATCATCTGGCAGATGGGCACAGGGATGAAACCCAATCTCACCCAGATCGGAATGGGAAAAGAAATCTCGGTGAGTCCCAGGAGTAACCAGGTCTGGGCGGCTTACGGGGAGAACCAGATGCAGGCCTGGGCCTCCTTTTTGACTGTCGAGGTTAGGAATGCTTTCCCAGAAGGCAATTCCAAAAGGTGGCCTGCCCTGCAGCTTTTGGAGCTTACAAGACAAAACCCTCTGCACTGTGCCTGCAATTTCAGGTGCCTACCACTAGGGGCACAGTAATCCTTGATCGTTTTTTTGTTTTATGTTTTTGGTTTTTTTTCCCTAGCAATGGATTCCTAGGTCAGATGGAAGAAAAGAGCCCTTCTTTTTCTGTTATGCTTTTAAAGATATCCGTTCAACAGGAGACACCGAAACAAGAGAAGCCTGACTATTAATAATCTTCCTCTTAAACACTGCAGCAGGAACCATCTCTTTTGGTCAGAAGACAGATAGGGCAGGGAAGCAGTAATTTCCCGGCGTGGTTGTCAGGGTTACCCACTCAGGCTTCCTTTCTTGGGTGAGGAAATTACACAAGGTAACTGGCTTTGGATGGTCCTTAAGTTATTGAGATGCAGATGGAGATTTTAGGATTCCCTTCCATCCCTCATTTTTGGAAGGAAACCTCTTGGGGAGCAGTGCTGATTGTAAAGTTTCCCAAGCTTTCTAGCACAGGGGTCGCCTGGTTTGTTGTATGGGCTCAGCAAGTTTGCTGTATGGAAGAGGAAGGAGGCTGACAAAGGAAGGGGGGCTGAGGGCGGTGACACGGATGCTTGGCAGGGGGGCAGGTGAACGATGGAGAGGTACAGAAGAGGGAAGACGGGTGGGCAGGTGGGCGGACCCCGTGAGGAGCCACGCGGGAATGACGTCACCATTTATGCTCGCCACTCTTTTTCCTTCAGGACATTCTCCTCTTCTGCTGGGCCTTTGAACAGGAAGAGAGGCCCACCTTCACCAAGCTCATGGACATGCTGGAGAAACTGCCAAAGCGAAACCGCCGCCTGTCGCACCCCGGGCATTTCTGGAAGTCTGCGGAGTAGGTTTCCGCCCTTCGCCACTCTCCCAGAACCTTTGCCACCTTTTGCCCCCTTTCCTACTCGCTGTCCTCATCAGCCCCCTCCCTTCATTCTCCCAGCCCCCAGCACCACCCGGGGCCTCCAGGAGGGCACCGGTTGCTGCGGGACTTGGGCCCTGTAAGTGTGTGGCTGCTACAGCTCACTCACTGCCTCTCTCTTCCTGGTGAAGGCCGAGGCCTATAGAGTCTGAGCTCCTTGTGGGAAGGTGGCACCCTGAGCCCGCCAGGCCCTATCTGTCCTGTGTCAGGGGCCCGCCCAGCAGGCCTGGGTCGGTGAAAATCTCCCTCCAGGCCAGCAGCCTGCTCGGCCATGGCAGCTACTGGCTCCCAGCATCCTCTATCATTTGAGCACAGAGACAAGAAAGGTGGCCATGCCTCTTGTGTGCTCACGGAGAGGCCACCTGCCACCCTGCCTGGCTCCCACCTGCAGACCCAGAGATCATGTGACCCCACCCCTGTGATCATAAGCAGGACACCTCTCCCTGGGCACCCCAGCTGGGCCTCCGCAGTGATCTCTTAAGATCTGAGAGCAAGAGGCAGACCCCCAGAGGGGGTTGTGGGAGGGGGCCCTGCTCTGCGCTGCTCTGCAAGGTGGTCCCAGACACACCTGTGTGTGCTCACTCACACTCAGGCACACCCCTGTGTGTATTCACACCCACACAGTGCCATGGGGCACTCACTCAGATACAGACACACACAGCTGTGCACAAGAACCTTCCATAAGCACACATCTGTGCAGCCAGCCTGTACATGTAGGCACACTCAGCTACATACATATGCATGTACACAGCCACACTGTGACACATGAAGACACACATGCATACACATACTTGCCCTGTTGCACATGCGTACACAGACACATATGCCCAGTTACATACAGCTGCAAGCCCCACCTGCATGCACAGCTGCCATAGCTGCCATCTGTAGCTCCTCATGGGACCCCATGAAGACATCGGCCATCCCAGGGAGGAGCAGGAGATGCTCCTCTAGCCTCCACCCCAACTCTTGAACCTACTGAAGATAGGGGATTGACTCTCCTCTGCCCCTAGGGGCTCAGCTTTCCCCTCAGGCTGTTAGGAAGTACAGAACCCAGACTTCCTCCTAAGGAGACTCTACCATGCAAAACCTCTGTACCCTCTGCCCCCCCAACCACCACCCCATCCCAGCGTGTGCAAGTGAGTTGGAGAGTTGGTACTGGGGCTCCAGGAAGAGACTTTGGTACTACAAAATTCAGGGTGCATTTAGGCCTTCATCCTGTGACCTCTGTCCTCCCAGGGTCAGGAAAAGGAGGGTGGGCATTCCAGTGCAGAGAGAGCTGATGGCTCACTGGCTGGAGACGGGGAGGGGCCTTCCTAGTCATTCCTTCAGCTCTAAAACAGGGCTGAGAAAAATAAAGAAGCCAGGAAGTGTTCTGGGCTCATGGAACTTTCGGTCCAGTGGAATTTTCCATTCATTCTGGGTTTTTATAATTCAGCTTGTGTATACTGAGCATCCATTAGGTGCCAGATGCCACTCCTTGAGGGAGAATGTAGGGGTGAACAGAACAGCTGAGGGCCTTTGGCACTGTGGGTGGTGAACCTCAGTCCATAGCAGAGCGCCCTGCTGACCCAGGTCTCGTCCTCTCTCCATCCTTTATCACTCCTCCTCTGGCCTACACAGTGGATGACCATCCTTGGCCCAGAGGCTATGTGCTACAGTAGAATTGTGGGTTCAAATCCAGCCCTGCTACTTCCTGGCTGTGTACCGTTGGGTACAACACTTAACCTGTCCGAGTTTCAGTGGTCATCGATGGAAAGGGTACAGCGTGCCTATGTTACAAACTGTTCTCCGGCTTAAATGAGATCAGATATGTGTGGCATTGGGCACAGAGCCTGGCACATAGTAGGACCTCAGGTAACAGAAGTCTGTTTCCCTCAGAGAGGCCAGGAACTGCTCATATGAAACCACTTGACTTCCTGAGAAGCTACCAGGACAGCACTGTCCCCTCCGCCTCCCTTCTCACCCAGCCCTCTTCTCTCCCCACTCCAGGCTGTGACCGTGGGACAGTCGACGGCACTCTGCCGCCTCAGCTCCAAGCACCTCTTCCTTCCTGCTCTGCCATCTGCCAGCTCAGGAGGCCTGAGGCTCACCGTCGGAGGTCCCGGCCCAGCCAGCCAGGGGCCACTGCACACCCGGCGCAGCGGCTGCCCGCACGCACCCAGACTTGCGCCCTTTTTCTCAGGCAGAGCCAGGAACCCCAAGCTAGGACCGAACTGGAGCCAGGACGACACAAGATTGACAAGTGAGACCCGAGGGGAGACTGGGTAGCCGTGACAAGCACAGGCTGCAAGCCCAAGGCTGTGCTGCGGAGGGCAGGAGGCCGCTTGGGTCTGTGTGCGCATGCGTCGTCGCCGCGCCTCTCTCTGCCCAGAGGAGCAGGGGCCTCAGACCGCCGCCGCGGTGCAGTGTTCCTAGCTGCTTTGGGCCCCGTGGGAAGGAAGCAGAACGAACACCAGTTCTGTCCAGGCTTCTTGGCCAGAGTCAAGGTGGGACGGAAGGGTTGGCTAAGGCTCATTCGTTTAGAAGTGTCTTTTCAGAGCCCCCAGCACAAGCATACAGCGGTTTGCAGCGCCTTTGCACAAAGCTCAGGAAGGCAGCGAAAGACTTCTGCGTGTCTTTTGAGCTCTGAGTCTCTCAGGGGTACCAGTTTCTGGGTTCCGCCTTTGCCTGCTGCTCCACAAAAGTGTCACCCTGTCTCATCTCACTGTCCCACCCTCCCCTTTGCCATGTGGAAAGCACAGTGACTTCCAAGAGAAAATGACTTCTGGGAGTTCCCCCACAGTCCATCATCCATGATACCCCCTAAAGTCTGAGCTCTGAGGACCCCAGCTCCGGGGAAGGAGTTGCAGTCCGTTCCTGCCCTCCCTCTTCAGCGCTGACGTCACGGAGTTGGTCACCCACAGCATGGAAAGGGTCCCACAAATGTGATGCGCAGGGTTACACGGTTGTATGTACACATCATAAACTATTTGTGAAGGGCTTCTCTGCCTCTCCCCCTTAGTAAGTCCTTTTGGGGCGGTGAGAAAGGGTGGGTGTTTGTAGTCCTGCACTCTCCCACTAGCCTATTTCTGAGTCTCCAAGCAGCCTCCCCGCCTGGAGCCTGTATGCCCTTGCCTGCTTGTGCTTCTCAGTGTCCCTCCTGTCCCTCTCCTGGTTTATTACCTGGGCTGGCAGCTTCCTCTAGGGTTCCTCCATTGTCCCGTGTGAAAGATGCCCTGAGCAGATTGGATGTGGATAGTGGATAGTGTACCTATTCTCCAAAGCCCCGACCTCACAGATCTGACCCTGGAATAAAAGATGAAATTCGTCCCCAAGTTGAGCAATAACAGAGGCAGCTGAGCAGTTGGAAGGATACCCAGAGTCAGCATACTGCCCCTTTGGACCTCCTGGGTGCCCCTGGCCTGGTCACCTTACAGCCATCATCTGACCCAGGCATGTCCCTCCCAAAGACAGGAGCTAAGACTCAACACTCAACCAGACATACATACAGGGATCTTCCCCAGCTTAGGTAGCCCCAGGCTGGTCCGTGTCCTGGGGACCTGCCTGCTTCCAAGCCAGGAAGAATGATGAGGAAAGTCCCATATCCTAAGAGCTGGGCCCCAAAGAGGCCCTTGTGCTTCCCCAAAGCCCTTTCTGCAGGGATTTTCCAGTACTCCCACCTATCTGGGACCAGGAGACTCAAAATTCCATGTGGGCAATTCCTAAGTGGGCATCATTCTTCTGGGGACATTTATATCTCTGTGATTTTTGGCTCGGTATTAGTGTACTTTGGAAGTATTTCACATAAATATTCAGCACCCCCTTCCCCCTGTCCCCAGAACGCTGGTGTTGCTGGGGAGAGCTCTTATAGGCCAAGCCTCCCCATCAAGCAGGCTCCGCTCTGGACCAAACCTGAGCTGCGCCTGGACCTTCCTTGGCTCTCCCCACAGCCTACTGAGTGCCTGAAACACAGCCCCTCCCTGCCTTGCTGTTGTCCCACCAGGATGCCGTGGCTCCGCAGACCAGTCTGCGAGGAAGCAGAGGAAAGAGGGTGCCTGGGTTCAGCTTACGCCAAAGCCGAATTGCCCACAAGAGCTCAGGGCTCCTCTCCTTGCTATTTGTTTGCATTCCCTGTGCCCCAGTGGCCAACCACAGCCTTTGGCAAGGCCCAGAGAGGTCTCCAACGGATGACACTTCCCATGGGTCCATGGAACATGTGCCCCCACTTTGGGGCTAAAGACATGGATGGGTGAGGCAGGGAGAACCCAATCCTGACCTTCCCTTGGGACTTCTTTGTAGACCAGAGTTCTTGGGTCTGTCTCTGGGTCCCATGTCACCTCTTCTTGACTTCTTGCTCTTTCCTCTCCTTCTGTGCTCCACCCCCAGCTGCAGCCACCTGGGCACATCCGGGCAGCTTCTCCAAGACCCTCTCTCACCCCATCTACATTACCATGGCCTGTTAGTGCCTCCTTTAATCTGCACACGTGTAAGTCCTGAGCAAACAAAACCATTCCTTTCCTTTCTGGCCTCCGTCTATTCATAGGCCAGGGTTGGGGGCACGAGGTGTCCCTCCTTTGCAAGGAGCAAGAGAGGACAGGACACTGTAAGCTTTTCCACCCTAGCAACCAGCCTGTCCTGCAACTCAGTCTGTACTGCCCACACGGGGAGGACACCTGTGTGTGTTCAGTGACACAAGTCACCGCTTGACAGAGGACTAGTTGTTCCTCTCTGTGCCCAAGCTCAGCAAATCTTCTTTAGATAGGCTACCCAAGAGGACTCACCCACAGAGTAAGACACACCCAAAGGTCTGGGTCTCCCAGAGCAACATCTCTTTTTCTTTCTAGAACATGTGGACTTGCCCACTGAATTGCACCCATCCCACCAGCCCCTACCTAGGTCTCTCCTGAAACAAAAGGCCTCCTTCTGGAGACATCCTGTGGTGTCCCCATCCCTGAAGCCAAACTGGAAATTCCTAAGTCACCATTTCCTCTGTGTGTGTGTGTGTGTGTGTGTGTGTGTGTGTGTGTGTACACGTGCACATGTGCGCATGCATGTGTCTTCTGCTTCGTGGACAAGGATTAAAAACTCCTCATCCTGTCACAGAACTCTCTCCTCTTTCTCACACATCTACCTTGGCCTCTTTGGCCAATGGAAGCCCTTGATTGACGTCAGCAGTCAGACTCCTGAATCCAGCCCCCTACGTCCTCTTCCTTCCCTCTCCCCACCCCATGATCACATACCACGGGCCCCAAACACGCACAAATCCAGACGGCCTTCATATCTCAAGCCCTGTCCCCACTGAGAGAGGCACACAGAGGGTACGGCCAAGCCCAGCCCTAGATCATGGCTCTCCTGAGAAAATCCAGAACAAAGATTTGCAAATGACATCCTGAGGGCCAGGCCCAGCCCACCAAATGGCCTTTATTTGCATTTTACTGGAGAGGAGAATTCAGAAGGAAAAGACTATCTCATGACTTGGGGGAATTCTATGAAATTCAAAGGTCCTTTCAATTTTGAATTGTACTGGGGACACACCTGCCCGGAATTGTACTGGGACACATTTGTTTGTCTGTATGTTGCCCATGGCTGCTTTGTGTCCCAATGATGGACCTATTTGCAGCAGGGATAAGGCAGCTCAGGAAGCCTAAACTACCTGTAGTCGGGGCCTTGACTCTCATTGCAGGCTTCTGGATAGAGGCTGATTCTCAGTTAGTAACCTGCAGAGAGGGAGGAGCAGCAGGAAACCATGGGAGGGAGGGCTCAGGGTGCCCACTTGTGTTCCCAGACTGCCAGGCTGCAGGCAGTTGCCCGGATTTTCAGGAAACACTGGCCTGCCCACCCTCCTCCTCCAGGCAACCCACACTTTCCACCCCATCCTCTCCCTCTGGTGCACTTAACATTGTACTGTGGTCCTGGCTTTCCAGGGCACTGACCAGGGAGAGGACTTCTCTCCTTCCAGTCAACAAGATCATGCAGCCCTACCCTGACACCTAAAACATGACGGACTCATCTGGTGGGGATGAGATGAGGGTGGCCCTCCACTGAGGACCCAACTGAAGCGAATGGGATTTGTTTACAGTGTGCCCAATCTATAGAAGACCTTATTTACCAAATACTCCTCATAGGCCTGTATGTCCATGGGTGACTAGATGGACACTGAGTTACTAAAAAGGATCCTGGGATAAATACGCGTTGGAAAGACTTGGATAGAATAGGACGAAAGTTGTTTGTTTGTTTGTTCATTACAGGCCTTGTCAGAGTCTTAAAGGTACTATCGTGTGGTTGAATTTGTGCAAGACTTTTGTGCAAGCTCTTCCAAGCCAGATTCTGTATCTCCACCAAGGATGGCCTCTCTGAGTTCAGCATTATTTCTTACCTGATGTTCAAAGAGCAAGTGTCCGTGTTCAGGCCTGTACAAAAGAGCAGCTTCCCACTAGAATTTAAAGGCCACCTCCTTAAGGAAAGGAGAGGCGCATGGGCTGCCTCCATCCCTGACTCTCCAGAGGTTGGCAAGTGGGACAATACTGGGGAGCTGATCCAAGGTGTATCCTGGAAGAGAGATGAAGGCGGGAATCACCGGTCACAGCTGTTCCTGGTCTTCCATTCACTGCTGGCAAGAAAAGGTAGAGCCCCAGAAGATGAAGGAGGGCAAATATATAACATTTCTATTCCTGCTGTGACAGCCTGTGCCCTAAGCAGACATCACCAATTGATCACAGCACACCTTCCCACCAATCACAGACCCAATCATGGGAAATGAGAGTTGCCACTCAAGAAGGATACATGTGTCCATCCCTGGTCTCATGCTCCCTTCCCTGTATAGCAGCAGAGCATGAGGAGCAGACAGGGCAGGTAAACTCCTCCCCAATAAGGTCCTTTCTGAAGGATAGAGGTCAGTTTAGAACTCAGCCCACAGAAACTTCTAGAAACCTGGTCGTTTAGTCTATTTGTACGCAGTCCATCAGGGCCTTAGAGAAGATTCAAAGAACTTGAAATCCAATAAGGAAAAAATTTATTCCTAAAACCCTGGCTCAGGTTTTTAATCTGCCTGCTGCTTAGAGAGAATCACTTATTCTCCACAGTGGCTTCCCATAAGGCCCAGTCCCGTAACAGCTGGGCTGCAAACCTGACATATGTGGACCCTGAGGAAAGATGGTGTCATGGGCATGGTGATGCATGACAGGACCACTTTCTTCTGAGGCAGTTTGTCAAAGTTCTACAGTTCAATCTGGGCTTCTGGGAACTTGGGATGTGCCCCATAGACTGCTGACGTACAGGAATCTGACTGTTCCCTGTGTTTTCTTCCATGTGTGCAAAGCTCAGAATCCAGTTTTCACCCCCACAACTTCTGGGGTCCTGGTGGACCACTGGCTCCACCTTGGTGCTTCTCCCATGATCAGCTTAGTGCCCAGGAGAACCATGGGTGCGGCCTTTCTCGCTCTCTCCTCCCTTGGCTACCCCTGCCCGCCCACCTCCTGCCCGATACCATCTCCTCCAGACCGTGAGCTGAGAAGAAATTCACACAATAGTAGAGATGAAAAATAGCTGCCATGCATTTAGCCTAAATTAGCTCCAAGGAACGGCTCCCACCCTCCATGGAGTGGGCAGCCATTGTCTATGCCAATGTGCTATTTACATCATGGCTTCTTAGATTTGAAAGTCTAATGATTAAATACAACTCTTAGTTTTTCTTTTCCTCCACTTAAAAAAAAAAAAAAAAAAAAAAACAATACTAGCTTGGCTAGTGCTTCTTGTTTAAAAATACTGTGACCTTCTTGCTAGAGGGAGGGTTTGAGACACACTGGAGCCAGGATATTGCAGAGAAATTGTGCTGCACAGGAACCGGTGGCGCCTCTTCTGAGTGGTGGGTGATATACAGGTAGGGGTGTGAGGGGGCTCTGTGTCCTCGCATGTGTGGCAGTGGGCAAGCTGGGTGAGAGTTCTGCGAGTGTGTTTCTCCCATAGCCATTCATTCATTCATTCATCCATTCATTCATTCGTTGGGTCATTTAGTGAGCACCTACTCTATGTTTGATCTTGCACAGTTGGTGATAAGTGATGCAAAGCCCCTGAGGCTCACAGCCCAAGGCAGGAGAGAGATGAGAAACAGCTAACCACAAATATATGCATTTGCAATGCATGTATACCTACAAAGAGAAAACACAAGGGGCCAGGAAGATGGTGGCCAGGGGACCTACTGGCCAAGTCTTTATGAAGAGGTGATGTCTAAATCAAGATCTAAAGATAGAGAAGGAGAAAGGGACAGTCATCCTAAGCCAGGGGTTTACTGACTCAGTGCTGTTGACAAAGGGCCCAGAGGTTTCTTGGTTGCGGAGACCACCTTGGCACTGCAGGATACTGAACAGCAGCCCTGGCCTCTGCCTGTCAGATGCTAGTGGCGTCCGTCCCCAGGGTGGCTTCCAAATCTGCATGCAGAAATTTCCCGACATCCCTTGGGTTGTCTCTCTGGCCACAGTGCTATGACTGGAACCCAGTGATCTGCTGCCTGCAGCTTTGGGGAACAGGAAAACTCAAAGTGAGGGGTGGGACTTGGAGTGTGCAGGGCACACAGTTTGAGGACCAGAAGAATCAGCCAGGAGAATGTGGCCTTTGTTTCACCAATGGTCTGGACAGGGCAAGGGGTAAGTCCCCTGCTATGACACTTCTAGCATCAGACCTCAAAGAATCCCAGCAGGTCCAGAACTGGAGGGATCCCTCCTGGGTATTCCAAAGGGCTGGGGCTTGGAAAGTTGCTTTGGGAACCTGGGACAGCCACACACCTTCGGAGGAGGAGGCTGGCTGGCTGGCTAAAGCCCTGTCCCCTCCCCCACCTGCCCCAGGTGGGGTGCTGGACAATTAACACTTATGTGCATCTTGGACAATTAATGCAATGCGTTGGTCCTTGCGATCCTAGCCGTTTCCCTAGCCGTTTTCTACCTGTGTTGCACTATAATAGTTATTTTTTAAATGGGTACATATGAACTTGTGTAAGTTCAAGTAACTGCTATGTAGCTACAGTGTAGACACCAGGGTATTCTAATGTACTTGTATGAGACCCCCACCCTGGTACCCTTTCCCCATCCCTGGCCAGCCTGGTAGGGAGCACTGCTGTGTGGCCCCTGCAAGTCCAGGCGGCACTGGGCCAAATGGGGCCACCGAGGGAGGGGACACAGGCAGCATGGGCTGACCCTATGGCCAGGCACGAGCACAAATATGAAATGCATAAACATCTTCCTTTCCTCTTCGTCCTTCTCCTGGCAGTCACCTCTTGCCAGCCCAATCACCAGAAATAAATCCTCAGAAAGCCCCCAGCCTCAGAGTCCAGGTGTTGGGTGCCCCAGTGGTGTTTCATGCCTAGCACCCCACTTCTAAGCTGCCACCCAGATGGTTCTCATTGGCCTCAGACCCTTCCCACCAGCAGCTGGCCCTTGTCCCATGAGGGATGCCTGTGTGTCCTGGTTCCCTAGTCCCACCCCAGGTCCTTTTGTTGGCCTATTAGTGCATTGAAGGATTCTAGGAATACCTTCCCCATGTTCCAAAAGCAAATGTCCCTAGCCACAGTTACTGCCCTGTCTTTGGAGCCAACCCCATGCCACCCTATTCCTTTGTCCCCCAAGACTTGATTTCATATATCACTCAATACAGTGATTAAGTGCCTCCTGCATAGCTAGGAAAACAGGGAGGGATCCCCTGCCTTCAGTATACCAGAGTGCAGAGCACCGCTTAGAGGAGGTCCAATGGGGTCCTGAGGCCCCTGGAGCAAGGCTTCCAGAGGAGGAAACTTCTGCAGCTTGAGCAGGGCAGATGCAGAGAGGAACGACTTCCATGCAGACGCAGGCCAGAGCACAGATCACTGGCACTTCCTCTTCCCCACTTTGTGCCTGAGCCAGATGTCAGGCCCTGCACAACTCCATCCCCTGGAGGAGAATGCTCGGACCCAGACGTGGAGAGCTTGGCCTTGGTCCCCATGCTCAGCCTCAGTGCCTGAGTGGAAGAAGTCCGAGGGAGGTGTAGTGTTTGTGGGACTCAGGGCCATTCCTGGGCCACCTGAGATGTGCTCTGCACCCCTCTGGCCCTGCTGGCCTCTCTCCACCACCCATGTCTGCATCAGCACCATGAGGCCATGTGCTGTTTCCCAGTGCCCTGGGTTGCTTCTGCTGTTCCTGGGCATCCTTGATGGAGAGGGACCAGCTGTAGCCCAACTCTCTTCAGCACCCTCTCCTCTCTCTGCCTCTGCTTCCCACTTCCTCTGCCGCTTATGACTTGAGTCTCTCAGGTCTCTGAATCCCCTGAGACCAATGCATCTGTCTTGCCACAGTGGAAAGCCCTCCCTGTCCCCGCCCCCACCCCACCCCCACCCCAGCATACAGGGCCACCATGGGCCCTTTCCTAGACACTCTGTGTCTGTCTGTGTCTAGGCCACTGGAGAGCTGAGGCCACAGACACAGAAGCAGCCACACAGATGCATACACCAAAAGAAATGGTCTACGGTTAAAATCTTACAGGTACGATGGGTAAAATGCTAGTTTGTTATAGAAGTGACTAAAAAAAGACCCAGGAGTCCTTGTACACCACAGACCAAGTCTGCAGCCTGAAGATGGGGAGAAAGCACTTCAGCCTGTGGGGGCTACTATGCATGCTCTATCTGTCAGTCTATGTCAGAGCCCAATGGCTTGGAAACACAGGGCCTTGGCTGACCGCAGGACTCCCAGAGCCCATGTGGGTTCTGTCAATTAGCAGGGCTTCTGTACCTGTTGGACCTCAGCTCACAGCACACAGGCACCTCCCTGGGGTAGACAGTGATCTCCCCAACATCATCTCGGCCTCTGCGGCTCCTGGGGTTCTCTTGGTTTTTGCACACTTAGTGTGGCGCTGACCTTGGGAGAGGAAATGAAGTCATGAATGGCGGCAGCACCACCCAACACCTGGCACACAGTAGGTGCTCAATCCGTGTGGCTTCTCAATCACCCACCTCAATTTTCCCCTGAACCTCATCCTGAAATACCAGGGCACTGGAAGAGAGAGGTGGAGGAGTTACCCATGGGATTTGACGATGCCCAGGCAGAGATGCCAGGTCTCATGAGAACAACCCCACCCTGGCTGTCGTGAGGCTTGGCATCTATAGAGTGAGGGAACTGGGGAGCCCTGGCAAGCTCACCCTGGTCCCAAGGCCCTCATATTATTAGCAGGGCTTTCCTCATCCAAGCTCCAAGGTGAGCACTCAGGGGATCGGTGGGGCTGACAGGGCTGGCCCAGCCAGGCGAGTCCCCTTAGCCAGGGCAGGGCCAGGCAGAGATGTTTCTCCCTTAGGGTGGTCCCTACGCCCACCTCCTGTCCCTCGCTCCTGGTCACCGATCTTGCACCAGGGTCCGCGCTGCAGACTTATCGCATGATTCATTTGGTTGATTACTCAGTTCCTGACCTTAGGAAAATTACTGAAGTTCCTGACCTTAGGAAAATTCCTCAATTGTACAAAGGCTTTCTCTCTGTGTGAATGATGCTGATACCTTTTTTTCTATACATAAAGTATATATACCTATAAATATTATACATATATATATTATATAAAGACTGATTATTGTACAGACCCATAAGGACCAATGGTCCGCACCGTCCCCATGTCTGTCTGTGCCGACTGTCGCCGAGTGAGCTGCCGTATGAAATCCCTTTCACATATCCCTTCTGGGGCCCCTTTCCTCTTTTTCCTTTCCCTTTCTAACTGTCAGTCTGGGTGTCTGTCTTTCTCACTTGTTGCCAATGTCTTGCTGCTGAGAAAGGATATTTGATTCAGTGCTATCCAGGAAAGGAGAACCGGATGGAGGGAGGGAGGGTCCAATGTGTATAATTGTACAGAATCATTTATAAAGTTTTCTACACTTCTCAAAAAAAGTATTTCTATCTTTGGCTGTTGGACAGTTTGTGAGCCTCTAAGCCGGCAAGCCTATTGTTTCTTGTGTTTAGTGCAATGTTTAGTGAGAATCCAATATCTGAATTATTTATGCCAATAAAGAATTTGAGAATCACTGCATCGCACTGCTGCCAAAGTAGGTCTCAATTCTGTTGTTATCTGTTGTACACAAAGAATCCTAAAGTGTGATATTGGTCAGTGTATCAGTCAGCTATTGCCATGATTATGCTGAAAAACAAATATCACGGCTTACAACTAGCACTTAACCTTATGCAACTGGGTTTAAAGTCAAAGTTGGGCTTTACAAAGAGGCTCCTGTTTGACTTCAGGTCATAGCCAAAGTTGGGCTGAAGCAGTTTCATGTGTTTCCCTGTCTCAGAGCCCAGGCTGATAGCCAGAACAAAAATTCACACACATGCGCATTCAGGAGACCATCCAAGCCACCTCTGCTGGCATTCCAGTGGCCAGTGCAAGCCAAGTGACCCAGGCTTTCAAGGAAGGAGGATGAAGGTCCACCAGCATGGAGCGGGGAACATGCACGTTGGCTGAACAGTAATCCCCAGGATCGTAGCCTGTCTGAGCCATCTCTGCCCACCCCCCTCAGGTATATTTCCCTAGAGAAATGAATCTGGCATAGACACACACACAAGGATGGCCTTAGTCTTGAGCCCAAGCCCTGTGCCCACATTAACCCTGTGTGGCTCAGTTTGGTTTGACAGTAAAGAGGCTCGCACGTAGGAGGAAGAGGCCGCCAGCCCACGCCAGGGCCAGAGCACAAAGCTTGAGCTTCTGGAGACAGCAGGGGTGGGGTTCATAAGACCTACTCAGCAAAGTGCTTTACAGAACAAGACCTCACCGTGGAAAACCATGGTGGTGTGCTGACCTCACCCTCTTCAGCAGTGGGCAAGGCGCCACAGTCTGGGACTGAGCAGAACTCCCAGTCCTCTCCCTGGGGAGGATGCTACTGAGAGACACGAGACCCACTTTCCCTGTCCCATCCTGTCTTTCCCACAACCCCTTGTAGGAGCAAGAGTGCACTAATGGAACTGGAGACCAGCTCCAGCCCCACCACATGTGAGCCTTGGTTGGGTCATACCTCCTCATCTGTAAAATGGGGATTATTACACTGTTGATCCTTTTCCTTCATGGCCACATAATCTCCTTGAAAAGAAAATTTGGGAAACCACTGACTTATAGGATGTTACCATACAGGTTCTCTTATGTCCTAAGTCCTCACTGACCTAGAGGGGTTAGGGCCAAAGTATTGATTATCCTTGTAGCCCTTCTTTTTCTCTAATTTTTGGTCTGTAAACTTACATTCTTAACCCTCCAGAAGAAAAGTTTAGTGATACTATTACTTTAAAACATAGGTACTTGAGCTTAACATCACTGTCTTTTTGAGGTATTTTCCATCAACCATTGATATTCTAATAAATCCCTTTAGAATGTGATAAAAATTATACATTTTTTCACAGAAATCTAACCATATACAAAATTGTAGCAGGTCAATCCTATGGCATTTTTTCCTAGTCTCTTACTCTCTTTTTCTTTTTTTTAAACACACATTTACTTGAGAGGGAGTACCGACTGGTTTTGTTCTTCCTTCTCATTGTGGCAGGAGGGGCTAGGTATTCAACTTGGCCCATTTCACAGAAGGCAAAACTGAGGCTCCAAGAAGTTAGGTGTCCTTCAGCAAGTGAAGTCTGGCTATCAACAGCAGTGTGGCCAAGTCAGACAATGACCTCAAATTTCAGGACCTCAATTTTTTTAATTGTGAAATGGGAACCCCAATTATGTTCGCTTTAGAAAACTGGGGTCCAGATGAAAAACAGGTGAAACAGGCCCGATTCTCAGCAAGAACAATTACACATATCAGCTGGGCTTACCCAGCTCTGATATTCATCCCTGAGGTGGCACAGAGGTGGGGCTGAGGGAAAGAGACCAGAAACACACATCTTCTTGTCTCCGGTTCAAGCCAGAGAGAGGGGGCTGAGGCTTCCCTGGGGCCTGGGACAAACACTGTCCCGCTTCTGGCATGCGGTCCTCCAGGGTCGCCATCCATCAGGTGCAGCAAGAGTTGGCAGAGCGAGGGGAGCCCTGAGAGTCTCCAGAACTGAATAGCCCATTAACCCCCACGAACAGGCTACACCCACATGGCCACCTGTCTGCCTGGGTGGTAGGGACAAAGTTCCCCAAGCTCCGTAACCCTTGCACGCCTCCTCACCTCCACCACACTGAAGTGCTTCAAATCCCACATAATCGCACCCCCACCCCCAGCACCCTGTTCCCCAAAACAGGTCTGTGTGCATCCCGTCTCATCTCGCTTCCTCCTCCCCACGGTCCTAGGAGGCAAATACTGCCCTGACTCCACCACACAGGGTACCTGCGGCTCAGAGAGCTTCAGCAACCTGCCCAGAGTTGCATGGTGGCCAGTACGCAGCCAGGAGCCAAACTGAGGCCATGTGAAACTGGAGCCCAGGCTCTGAGCTCCCATGGGGGATGGCATCCAAGGGTGACCTTCGGCAGGGAACCCATGGGTCCCAACCACCGCAGTGCTGCCCCCAACCTGGGGACATTTGAGAAGGTCTAACTGGGGGCATCCAGGGCTGGGGGCATCCAGGGCTAGAAGCCAGGGATGGTGTCCAGCACCTCACAATGGACTGGCCCACTGCAAGAGAGATCATCCAGATTATTCAAAGCCTTTATAATGTTGACGCTAAGAACCTGATAAATGCCCGAAACCTGGAGCCACCGTCCAGGCGCAGCCACCAGGGAACTGAACCCAAAGAATGGCCAAGGTTGGGAAGCAGATTCACTTCATCATCTCCCAGCTGTGAAGTTACGGGCACCACTGCGAGACAGACTCAAACTCAAGCCACAGGTAGCAAACCCTCAGGTATGGCGGGCACCATGCCAGGGACGTCACTACGTCATACAGGTAGCAACCATTCCCTCACTCAGCACCCTCCACAGCCAACCCATGTAGAGGCAGAAGCTGAGGCTCAGAGAGACAGATGCGGGGCACAAGCACCCACAGCAGGAAAGGGCACCCAGGGCTTTGAACTTGGGTCTCATCCTCTGCAGTCAGGCCCTCAGAAGAGCAAGTGAAAGACGCTGACACAACCTTGCCCAGAGCCTCGTGTGTTCCTGGGTAAGTAGTGCGGAATTTCCTTCGGGTCTGTTTTTGTCCCAGCTCTGAGCTTGCCAGCACCTGTGTGACACTGGGGGACATCATTTTGCTCTGTGGAGGCTCTGTGTGTTCCTCTATAAAATGTAGATCCTGACAGTATCAGTTGCATTAAAATGTGGATAAATACACGGAGCGACTACTGACTTCCACTGTTTTCTGAAAGGAACAGTTCATGCTTAAAATTTTTTTGGACCAACTTGACATGCTTTTATCTGGTGATCTGAGCAACTCCTTTGGAGGCAACGCCATGCAACGTAACAGCCGTTGCTGAATTCCTATCCTCTCATCCTTAGCATGTGTGAAACGCCACCCCCACCACTGCTGAACCAAGCAAAGCAAAACATTTTAAGGCCCCAAGAATAGAGGCTAAGAATAGAGGCTTTGGCCAGGAAGCAGAGTCTTCCTGAGGTGGGATCACATTAGAGGATGGCGAAGATGTTCAAAAGGCAAAAGGAAACTAGGTGAAATTAAGTTTGCTGCAGGTCTTGGCAACGCTTCTTCTATACTCATATACATTACGACTCTCAGGCCTACAGAGAAGGCGTCTAAGAGATGCGTGAGCCTCTCAGCAGAGGAAGCCCCGCATTTACTTGCGTCTTTTAGAGTTTGCAGCAGCCCTCCAGCCCACACCCCCAAAAGAATAGCTGCACCCATGAAAATCTCCCTGTGGAGTCATGGCCTCCTGGGGGCCCACTGGTGCCCTTGGCCAGAAGACACAGAACAGCCCCTGCTGCTGTGGGATGGGACCAGAAGTCAGGAGCTAGGGCTGCTCCGGGAAGGTGTCCTCTCTGGGGCTGGCTTCCTTCCCCTCTGACCTTCACACAGACAGAGGAATGCTTCTGAAGCATCTAACACAGCCTCTAAGGGTTTCCTTATTTCTTTTTGTTTTTCCCTTCTTTTTTAATGACATCCATTTCCACCCCAGCAGCCTGACAGTGGAATTAGATTTAGGGGCCAAGCCCAAGGCATTGTAGCTGAAAGCATCAACCTCGGCTCCAGCGTGGACCTCTCTCTGTTCCAGGAGATGTTTTCTAATAGCTCTAAAAAAAAAAAAGAGAGAGAGAGAGAGAGAGATTTTTTTTTTCACACAGAGATCCCACTTTTTAAATGACTTACAGTTCCTTAGGAAAGCAGAAATTTCTAACACTACCTTGAGAAGGTACACATGGGAAACAGCTGGGCCATGGGCTCTGCACACCGGGCAGCAGGAAGAGGGGTTTGGGGTTTGCTCCCTTCTGAGGAATAACCCCACCTGGACCTTCCCTGCCTGATTCCATATGAAATTAAGCCACCCTGTGGCTGATTCAGCTTTCAACTGCAACATATTCAACATGATGTTTTGCTCCACGGCTGATTTCTCTACCCTGGAATAAAAACTTAGGTCATTCAAAAGATGTACTGCTATCTTCATTACAGCAGACCCCAAACCCCACCGGATCTGCTGCCTGTTAGATCAGCATGATTCTTATATTTTTACATAGTTGAAGTATAGGGATAGCTAAGGAGGGACAGGCAGCATTGGGCACGACCTGGGAGACAAGCATAGCAGACAGAACGGCATGTCTACTGGTGGCACGGTGACCCAGAAGGGACTGCCCTTTGAGGACCTTTGTATACTTTTCTGCCACATCTTCCACAGTTTCTGGGAACCTTGGTTCACCCCAGGAGCAAAATCTAAGACCCTGACTGGGCCATTCTGAAAAACAGTTCTTTTTAGAAAATCAGTTTACCCCTATAAAAATAGGCAAGTCAAAGATGCCAGGCTGAGAGCCACAGGTTGAGCCCCGTCCTGCCCTGCCCTGTGGCTCACTTACTGTGTGGCAGCCCAACCCCCACCCCTCCTGCTTTTTGCAGTATTATCCATAAAACTTCTTTTTAAAAAAAAAAAAAAAAAAACCTTATTTATGTTATGGCCAGCTCAACCTGGCCTAGGGGACGTGGGGCTGGCATAGCAATGTGGTGCCAGTGATCAAACTGTGGTCCCTGCGGTTGCCCAAGCTTTCCTAAGCAGGAGCTTTAGACTGCTGAGCTATCTCGCTGGCCCACTTACCCATAAAACTTCTCCTTCACTTCTCTTTCCTCGAGTTTCTCACTCCACACGGGCCAGACTTCCAGTTGAGAATCAGCCTCACTTTACCTCTTGCATTCCTGCAGGGGTGAAGAGACAAACCTGGGAAGAGGAAGGTCTGTCCTCTGGCAGAAGAATCTCAGCCTCCCAGACCACGACCCCCATCTCAACAGACGGAAATCTCAATATTCCATGACGTAGAACAATCACATGGAATTCACATTTCAGTAGCCATAAATAACATCTTACTGGAATCCATTTGTTTGCACATGGTAGAAAATGTTTGCCAATTCTTATATTAAACACACTTGTCAGCACCTGGTCTCCTCCCAATGGGAGCGTGAGAGGACACGAGCGACATCAGGCTCATGAGGTTAGAGGTCTTCTTTCAGGATGGGTTGGTTTTTCTGGTTTCCTAACCCGGCTGCCTGCCCCCTAGCTCCTCCAAAGGGGCGTGTCCTTGACAACAGCCTTTTCTACCCAGCAACAGCACAGTTCTGCCCACCCACCATAGCTGATTGGTCACAGGCAGATACCGGACCTAGACTGAGCCAATCAGATCTTTTTCCTGGGAATTTAAGACACTGAATTGGGATTTGGGGCGAAGCGCTTGTAGGAGCCAGACCAGGAACCAGACTTCTCATTTTTCAACAACGAAGTATTCCTTGGATCCTGTGAAGATCTCCAGATGCTCATTATTCTAATAAACTCACCCCGTTCCTGTCTGCCAGTTCCTTTTTTTTTTTTTGAAAGCTCAATTTGAATTGTTTTTGTCATTTGCAAAACACCAAACCTGAACGACCCAGCAGCCTTCAGTGCCGGTCAGGCTCATCACTTAGGTGCAGCAGGTCGCGTCTTCCCGTCATCTCTTATCACAAAGAGACATCGGGAGACATCCAAAGCCAGGAAGATGAAGGCAACGACACTCACGGCAAATCGGAAGGACTTCACGGGGCAAAAGGCGACTGAGGCTTGATTTTTTAACCATAAAAGAAAAGAGCACAAGCCACTTTCAGAGTCTGCTTCTTTAATAGCGTCCTTAGGGCTGTAGTTTCATTGAGTCAACTTTGTTTGCAGACCTGGACTTGAACCCAAGGCCTTTACATTAAGCTACCTGGCCAGCCCTTTATTTATTTTTTTTTTAATTTTGATATGTGGTCTTCCTAAGTTATAAGCTTGTCAGGCTGAGATGGAACTTGAGATCCTTCTGCCTCAGCTTCCCAATGTTTTGTTTGTTTGTTTGTTTTTATTACAGGTGTGTGCCACCAAGCTTGACTCCATTAGAAAAGTTTCTGAACCTATTCATGGTTTAGTTGTTTCATTGTGGTCAACTGGGGATGTGACATGATCTCATATGTCGAGGTAGATGCTCAGTTGTTAAGAAGCTATACAAACACAGGAGGCACTGTACATAGGACTAGTATCATCCAGTAGAGAAAACAGCAAAGGCTTTATAACCAGCCAGAAACCCAGCTCACCAGCTTTGTGACTTTGGAAAAGTTGTTACCACTATAAGCCAAAGTTTCAGCATGCATATAACAGAGGCCATATTGGTCACTATGTGGGAGGTTGTTTTAAAGACTAATTTGCATGCAGCACCAAGCATATAGTAAGTATTGGATAAAAGGTAGTATTGCTAGCAATTGTAGAATAGGTCGTTCTGGAAAATGTCCCCTGCTGTGACCCACCTGTTGTCTTCATTCCCTTGTCAGCAAGAGTGTCCAGCCTGTGGCTCTCAGCTCGGAAGCCAGTGACCACATGTGACTACAGAACTCTGGAGAAGTGACTGGCCTGCACCAAGACGTACGTGGGAAACACATATTGGACTTCGAAGATGTACAAAAGTCACACTGTAAAATACCTGAGTGATAATATGTTACACAGATGATATGTGTCCAGATAGTTTTAAGCAACATTGAGTTAAAGTAGACCCTAATTAATTCTACCTGTTTCTTTTACCCTTCTTAATATAGGGCCTAGAGCATTTGCTATGGAGAATATAGCTTGTAGTATGTTTCAGCCAAGCAGGATTACTCTCAGTCTCTCTGGTTGGTCAGTGCTGTATGTCCCCCAGTGCCTGAGGTTTATGTCAAGGAACAGAGTGTGCAGAGCCTGGGGCCCTGAGTAAATGACAGATCTTCCCTATTTCCTCCTCCATAGCATGAAAATAGCAGTTATCCCTGCCTCCTGGAGTTAGTTTCAAGAGCAAAGTAGCTAAGTCAGTGAATGCTAATTGCCTTTCCCTTAGTCAGTGGCTCAAGGTGTGACTGTCACACACAACCCGGGACCATGTCACTCCCCCTGGGGAGCACTTGGCAATGTCTGGGGATGCTGGGGGACATCATAACTGGGTGGGTGGTGCCACTGCCATCCATGGGTGGACGCCAAGGATGCTCTGTGCCCTCAAGGGCAAAGGACGCCTGGTGGCCTCCCACAACAGAAGTGTCCAGTGGTGTCCAGGCTGGGAACCTTCCATACAGCCGTGACTGTTACTGTTATCAGCATGATTAACACCTGTGACAGTGACCCAGAGAAGAGTACAACCATGAGAGTCAACTCGGAAAGACGGATTTTTATCAGTCCTGATCACCTCTGTATCCCTGGTACCTAAAAGGCACGTGGCACCTAGTAGGTGTTGACTAGAAAGTGAGTGAATAAACTAGTAGGCATGCCTATGGGTGCAAAAGTTCCCAGTGCTCATAGTTATAAGCTGAGAAGCTCAGACTCTTGCCTTCTGTGTATTATTAATCCAGGAAATATTTGCTGAGCACTTACTAAGTAGGACTAGAAGTAGAAGATAGAGCCCAGGCCCGTGGGGAGACCAGGGAAGTGATCAGGCTTTGAGCCTGGCAGAGGGTCAGAGGGACAGGACAGGGAGCTCAGGGAAAGCTCCTTCCTCAGGGCAGACAAGCTCAGGAAACGCTTCCAGGAGAAGCTTTTCTAAAATTAGACCTGAAGACAGAGTAGAAAACATGTAGCTTATCTGAACTCTTGCCTATTTTCTAGAATTATTAGATTCATGGCGAGTGCGTTTCTCATCCCCTCCCATGACAGCTGACTCCATGATTCTTCCTGGAATGACGTAGCACAGTCGCCATTGCCCCCACAGTCCCAGGGGCTGAAGTGCAGTCACCTGGGCTCAGAGCCACTCCCTTGTCATCCTGAAGCCCTGCTCCAGGCCCCCGGCACCTGCTCCGGGCCTGGCTGAAGAGGGCCCATGGCTGTGGCCCAGGCAGCTGCCACCTCCCTTCTGGCCTTGGCTCGAAAGTCAGGCTGGCTGAGTCACCGGGCCTAAGCCAAGGGCATAGAGCACCTGCCAGGAAGCCCACAAGTCAGACCTAAAGGAGCCCCAGAGCCTCCCAGAGGATTAGGCCTCAGAACATTCTGGAATTCTATGCTCCTCGTTGGAGCTCCCCAAGGCTCAGGCCATAGTACACTGGCGGGTTAGTCATCCAGCAGGGTCACACAGTGGCCTGTCCAGCCTATGAATGGTGACAGAGTCCCTGCTGTTGCTCTCTGTATCTTCATGGCTGGTTATGAGAACACATCAGTCCCAAGCGGCCAGTAGCCTTGTCCACATTGCTTGTGGCTGTGGCCTCAGTGAGCACGCAGTAGGTGCTAAATGCATTCTTCTGGCTATGACCACTTCTGCCTGTCACACACAGGACATAGGAATGCTATGCACTTATTCATGTGGTTTTTAAATTGCTCTGTGTCCAGCACAAGGACATGATCTCATCTGCTTTGTCCACTATCCATCACTGGCACGGGAGCCGCACACACTAGGTGCTCAGTCAACGCTGCATGCAAAGGTATTCATTTACCCTCTCAAAACTTGGCCCAGAGATCTTGCTTTTCTGCAGGGTGAGAAATGAGACACTTAGAGCCAGCGAGTGGAGCAACTTCTGAGGGTCTCACAGGCAGTGCTCACCAAGCCAGGTCAGGAGCAGGGCCGCACACTGGCACCTGCTTGTATCTCCACTGCTGACCCCACGCTCGAGCTGGGAGGAGAACAAGCTGGTAGGGCTCACCGTGACGGAGAAAGCTGGATGCAGTCTTTAAACACACACGAACTCATTTTTGTCCAGGGCAGCAAAGCCCAGAGAGGTACAGAAACCGAGTGAGGGTCGCACAACCAGCTCGGCACAGGTCTCCTGACTCCTCTCTGCATTGCTCTTCCTCCTACTCTGCAACCTGTGGCTCAGAGCCACAACCTTAATAGATACATCCGGGGCAGAAGAGACAGCGTGTGCTCTCAGGGCGACTTGGCTTTCTCTGGGAAGCTGGCCCATCCCACTGCAGGCAAATCCTAGTTCTATACTTGACTGTGTGATTTAACAACTGGCTTCTCTCTGCACCTCGATTTTCTTAACTAAAAATGGACACATCAGTATCTACTTTATGGAAGCTTGTACAAATATGGCACTAGGTGCCAGACTGAGGTGTGTGTGTGTGTGCACACATGTGCGCGCTCGCGTGCGCGCGCACACACACATGCTAAGGTCATTCCCTAGCTGCATGACCTTAGGGAAGAAACTTACTCCCCCAGCCTTTGGTTCTTTATCTTCACAAAGGAAGTAGTCAATGCTCACCTTGTGAGGTTTATTTGGGGCACCAGGCAGAGCATGGCACATAGTATGTGCTCAATAAAAGGTAGCTAGTGGGATTGTGAAACAACAGAGTGGCCTCCCCAGGGTCCTGCAGGGACAGCCTGGGCACTGCAGCCGTGTTGTGCTCACTCCAGGCTGCCCCAGCCAGCTGGGGTAACATGAGCCACCTCGTCTGTCCTAGGCAGACACTGCCTCTACCACTGCCATCGCCTCAGAAATGAAAGAAAGGTCAGAGCCTAGGAGGCAGGGCCTGCATGCTGAAGGGGGGAGGGCTGCCCGGGGGCTGCATGACCGCCCCGACCTCCTCCAGGAGACCTGGACCGGCTGGGCCTCGCTGCGCCCCCCGTCCGGCTTTTGGCCTGCCAGCCTGCCAGAGCCGCCTCCCAGCCTGCCCCTGGGGAGGGGCCACCTGGTGTCAATTAAGTCTCAGTCACTCCACGCCACGCCAGGCCGCTGATTAGTGCCGCTGGCCTCTCCAGATGGGGAGCACCGGCTGAGAGGGGCGATGACACCACCATGCCAGGGTGAGGCCTCACTGGAGCTGGTGAGTACCTGGCAGGGGGCACCGAGCCCCCAGCAAGAGGCTGGGCATGGAGGGGAGGGGGCTTCTTGCGCCTTGTGCACTTCCTTCTCCTGCACGTCTCGGGCCCTAGCATCCCTGACCTCCTTCACCTCTGCCGAACCTGATGGGGACCCAAGGGGACCACACGCAGGCCGCAGCCGTGTCCTTCCCCACCCCCCAGTCATGCAGCTGAGCGTCTGCAGGGGATGCAAGGGTAGCGGTGGGGCCTGGCTGCAGGCACCGAGGCCATTGGAGGCCACACACGCTCTTCCAGCCTGCCAGTCCAGCCCCAGAGCTCACGCTGAGGGATGGCCCCGCTGGAGACGGGCACAGAGCCCCTGCAGGAGGCAGCCGTGGAGGGGCTGCAGCATGGGAAGCCAGAACTCAGGGGGAGGCCACCAGCGTCAAGAGCCACGTGTCCTGGGGCACAGAGCACAGCGGGGCCACGTCAGGGCCTGATCCAGGATCCGGAGGTGCATTTGGGTCCACTGGGTCGGTGGCAGACATGACAGGCTCTTGGCCACCTCCCACCTCCCCATAGGGAGTCCATCCCAGAAGGGGCCACCAGCTGCCTGCCTACATGACAGACTTGGGGACAAGGAGGGGCTGCTGTGGGAGAGAGGGACAGCTCCACGCAGTGAGGTGACACATGACTGGTGCCTAGACTCGTGCTGGCTGTGAACTCAGAGCCTTGGCTCCTGGCTGGAGAGGTTGCTCATCCATGGACATGCACCCCTGTCAGTGCCCTCAGGGGTCTGTGGCTGCCACCTGTGGGAGTGCAGTGAGGCATACTGGTGACCACGGGAGCCCCGTGCATGCACGAGTGGCTGCACTTGCCACCAATGCTGAGTGCCGGTAGCCACCCCGGTCGCGTCCCTGCAGCGTGCTTTCCCATTTCAGCCTGTCACAGTGACTGAGTCCCCAGGGTGGTGCCTACCCCACTTCCATGGGTGCATGAGTGAACTGGCTTCTTACCTGGTGGGGCCACACCCTCTGGTAGCACACAGGAGGGCTCAGTCCCTGGACTGTGAGTGGCAGGGCAAGGAGGAGGCACCCTGAACCCAAACCTAGCTGCTTCATGGGAAATAATGGACCTCATTTGTTTACCATAAATATTCATTAGCATCTCCTCCAGACTAGTACCCAGGCCCTAGGATCCAGTCACTCATTCACTGCACAGTGTGCGTCAGGAAACACTTGGGCTGCTGGATCATGGACTGGAATTAAGCAGTAGGTGTCCGATCCACTCCTGCATTCCTTCATGTACTCCGCAGCGCTTATTGAGTATCCACTACAAGCTGAGCTGTGAGCCAGCTGCTGCAGATGCGTCAGGGACCCGGATGCCACAGACCACCGTCCCTTAGCTTTTCCTCACTGGTCATGCGCATCTGGCCCGGGTCTGTAAGAAGCAGGAGCTCAGGAAGCAGCGGGACACCCGCTTCCCTTCTGGGGTAGCTGTGCAGCAAGGCATGGGGACTCCGCTTCACACCACTCAGAATGTCCCAGCAGACTTACCGGATTTTGTTAAAGCCTGGTGCTCTCAGCCATCATGTTCCTCCGTAGGCCTCTGCGGAGCAGCCCCACCAGGATCAGGAATGTCCCTGCTGTCCCCCGTGTAACTTCCTTGTTCCAGGGGAAAGTGCTATCATTCTGATGATGACAGAGTGTGTCCAAGGCCTAATTAATTGACACCAGAGGCACCATGTAGGCTTTCCCACCAGCCAGGCACGTGCTTGGCACAGGTACCAGGGCACCTGACCAAAGCCTTGCCCAGCCCTTGGGTATCTCCTACTTCATACTACTGAAACTGAGAGGAAGGGCTGGTGAGGAGCCTATTCCAGCCCTCATGACCCCAAAGCCCATGCTTGTCACCTGTGGTCATCTGTGGAGCTGAATCCCGAGAGCTCCGGCCTGGGTGAGACAGCCCAAGTTGTCCACACACAGAAATTGGATGGGTGACACAGGGAAGCTTCAACCCCTGCCTGACCCAGATAAGGTTTTAATCCTTCCTGGCATGGATTTCGGTCCAAATTAGGAAGATAGATCAAAGCAGAGGTGTTCTGGGTGAGCCATGGTAGGGACCTCGTCCCCTCAGCTTGGATTCCATTCAGTTCCTTCCCCTTTGGAGAGCCTGGGAATTTCTCGGCAGCCTCCAGGGGCATCCAGAAAGCTGATGTAACACTTTGATATGAAGTAAAACCCAGCTGAGGGGAAGAGAGCCGATGAGGACACCTCGTACATAATAACAGAAAGGTCCTTGAAGGTCTAGAGGGGAGCTGGATGAGAACCGAGAAAGGCAGTGCGATGACTGCTTAACTAGCGGTCAGCTTATTACACCCAGCTGAATTGAATTAGTGTGGTGCTGGCGGTGGAAGACCCACCTGAGGATCGTTGCCTGCAGCATAAGAGTAGAGCAGGAGAAGGGGCTGAGATTTTAGGAAGATAGATCAAAGCAGAGGTGTGCTGGGCGCGCCGTGGTGGAAACCTCGTCCCCTTAGCTTGGATTCCATTCAATTCCTTCCCCTTTGGAGAGAAGCTGTTGGAAGCTGTTGGTTCTCTTGAGCTATTCTGCTAGGGGACCTTGTCATGCTGGCTTTCCTGGTAAACTTGGCTTTTCTAGTCAGAGGAGCTCAGGACCTTCGTTGTCACTGAGAATTGCTGGGGTCCGCTTTGGGGGAGCTCTGGTCCTCGTCTTGAGCATCGCTTTTGGGCTCCAGAGGGGAAGATGGTGTACTGCTCAGTCTCCTGAAGAAACTTGTTGCGTTGGGTTTCCTGATGGGGACTCAGCTTTCCTCATCACTGGAGGATCTTGGGACCTCACTGTTGCTGAGGACAGCTGTGGTATTTGCCAGGGGAGCTCTGGTCCTTACCATGAGCATTGCTTTCTGACTCCAGTTCGGATCCTTCATCCCGCTGGGACAGACTCTCTAGCTTCTACAGCTGACCTTTGGGCCTTCCCAGAGCCAATTTGTGAGGCGAGCATTGTTGTGGGCTCTAGGCCTCTAGTTGGACTCATGGGAGGCATTGCTATGAGCCCTAAATTTTCAGCTGGACCCAGGCAGGACATTGCCCTGGTGGGATCCAGGCCCTCAGCTGGATTCTTTGGTCTTTAGTGTGTGAACAGATTTCCAGCACTCTTGTATATGATTCCTTGGGCGACTATAAAATAATCTTGTCTTTCTTGCACTGTGTTGTGTTGTGTTGCGTTGTGTTGTGTTGTGTTGTATTGTATTGCATTATCTCCCTTACAAAACCCTAAACCATGCCAAGCAGACAGCCAATAAAGGGAAGATGGGGCGTGCACTCAGACATTCACTCATGAGTTCATGCTACAAACATTCCCTCGACTCCTCCTGGGTGTGAGTGTTGATCTAGGCACCAGGGCTGACGCCTGAGCAGGGAAAGCAAAGTGCTTTTCTGAGAAGGGCTCTGCTCACAGCCCGCCTGAGGAGGCCCCGTATGATCAGAGCAGAGCAGAGGTCTCACAGGAAGCCTGGAGCCCACACCAGTTAGGCCGATGAACAGACAGGAAGTTCCCTCCATACACCTGCCAGGGCAGCGGGTCACAACCTCAGCGGGGATTGAACAACCAAAACACAGGGGTCGCTTAAAGCCACTCCGAATCATACCTGTAGCAAAATTACAGTTTTGAAGTAGCCACCAAAATTATTTTTTTCATTTGGGGCCACTGCAACATGAGGAATTATATTGCGGGCTCATGGCATTAGAAAGGTTGAGAACCACTGTGCCAGGGGATGGGGCCCACAGTGACAAGTGGCCTCTCCTGGGTTAGCTTCCTCAGAGGCACAGAGCATGAGACGGGGAAATCTGCGCATCTGGCATCCAGGACAGTGGTTTCAGGAAAGAGAAGTTTGGGAGGCAGGGAATCCAGTGGACCAGAGCAACAGGCCTGGTCCGTGGGGCTCAGGAAGCAAGCCGCACCTCAGAAATGGCCCCACCCTGAGGCAGGCTGTGTGGGCACAACCACATCCGGAAGTGGCTCAAGTTATCCCCACAGCGTCCTCAGGATGTCCCCCAAGCAGGCCTGCAAAGACATCAACAGCAGGACACTGGTGCACTGGTCTAGCACAGGGCAGCTGGACCGGGCAGGGCCTGCCTGTCACCTACAGGGGCCTACAGGGAATTCCTCATGGTGGAGACTGGCAAGGGATAGATGAACATAAGGGGGGCACATCACCCTGGGGTAGGAAGCACACAAGGTTAAGGGAGCCCAGAAGGAGGCACCAGACCCAGGTTGGGAAGTGAGGAAATCCGCCAAGGACTGCTCGGGGCCTAGGTTTAAATCCCAGCACTGACCCTTGCGAGCCACTGACTTTGAACCAACTCCTTCTACCCCAGGGCCCCTGTTGTCCTCGATGCGCAGGAAGGGTGGGTAAGAATCGTACATCAGTCTCACAGGCCTGGGCCTGGGTGCTGGCTGAGGCAGGCTGGCAGCACAAGTACGCTGCCTACTTGTGCAGGGCCTGCCAGAGATGGCAGCGGCTGGACCCACCGTACAGCATCGGTGCTGTGGGCTCTTCGGGAGGAGGCAAGGGCGGGCAGGGGTGTTTGGTCAGGCAAGGTGGGGAAAGGAAGAGAAGCGTGGAACTGGTCCCAAGGGCCTGCGGCATCTTCTCCCTATAGGCACCTCTCCCAAATCCCAGAGTCCTGGTCTAAGCTGACCACCTTTTCCAGGTCATTCATTCACTCATGCAGGAAATGTTCCTTCAACATTTCTTAGGTGTTGGCGTTACGGTTTATGTCCTCCCAAAGCCTCATGCAGTCATGGGACGGGCACTTCTAGAGTTTGAGATGAATTCATAATCCAAGGCTGGGATTATGGGCTGCTAGGATTGCGGGTGTGGGTGCTACACCCAGCCTGGGGCACAGAGCCTGAATGCAACGTAAGGGAGACAGACTAGCTCTCTGTCGCCATTGTTGCCACGACACCCCCAAGTTGCTCTCTGCTCTTTGCCTCTACCACGAAAGGCTGTTCTCTGCCATGTGCCACTCTGCCTTGGAGCCAGCTGAGTACAGAATGAAAGCTCCAGTGACTATAAGCTAAATAAGCCTTCCTTTCCCTAACGTGAGGGTCAGGTATTTGTCCCAGCAATGACAGAAGAGTAACTCAGACAGTTGGGTTCTGAGCAGTCGCAGAGGACTAAGAGAAAAAGGTCGCTATGGTGGTATAGCTCGGTTCACAGAGGACCAGGGAGCCCAGGCTGCGGAAGAGGACAGCCAGGGTCAGGGTCAGGGAGGTGAGCGCACTGAGGTGTCAGCAAGCTCAGCGTGGTCAGAAAGAGCGGAGCCCCCAAGTGTCTGAGGGGCAGAGGCCTCGTGGCAGGGCTGGTGACATGGATGATGGCAGAGCGGGAGCTAGGCCTCGCATCAGATTCGGGTAGTAGATGAGGTTCTGGAGGAACGGGGTGTTGGTATGGAACAGGAAAGATACAGTGGGGGGGGCTATGTGTGAGAATGTGGGGCAGGTGTGAGGGAGTATGTGTGCGGGTGTGGGGGGATGGGTGTGTGCGAGCGCGAAGGCTCGTCTGCAGAACTGAGGTAAGGGCGTGAGGGGGAGATTCGGGTGTGACAGCATGTAGGGATGAGTGTGTAAGAGAAAGAGTGTGAGTGAAGTGGTGCTTGAAAGTGTGTGAGAGCACTACTGAGAGTGTGAGGGTGTATGTGTGTGTGAGTGCAAGTGTGTTTGAGGTCTATGCATGCAGTTGAAAGCAGTGTGAGGGGGTGTGTGAGAGGGCTAGGTGTGAGACAGTATGAGGTGTGGGGGGGGTGTGAAAGCCGTGTGAGAGGGTGTGAGTGAAGGTGTTCCAGGGTGTGCATGAGGATGGGTGTGGTTGTGGGATAAGTATGTGTGTCTGAAGAGGAATGGAGGAGGTGGTGTGAGAGTGTGTGGGGTGTGCATATGAGCACATATTTGGGGGTGTGTATAAGAGAAAAACACGGGAGAGGTGTGCATGGGAGGTGTGAGGGAGCACAGGAGACCAGTGTGAGGGTGTGTGCATGAGGGTTCTGTGCCTGTGTAAGCATGTGTTTCCAAACATTTGAGGGAAGGGCTGTTCAGATGCCATGGGTGAGGATTTGTGTGTGAGGAACAGGGGGGGGGGTACGATGGCTGTGCGTATCCAGTGATGTGTCCGTGGGCAGGACTCAATGTGTGTGAGGAAGTGTGGGTGTGTGGGGGATGGGTGAGAACTCGGGTGTAGGGGCTGAGTGCCTTACAGCTGAGAGACAGTCTGCATTTGTGCCTGTGAGCGTGTGTGGGCTTCTGTGCCTGGCACTATCTGTGTGAACCAACGTAACTCATCATACCCATAGAAGAGAAAGGTCCCTACGTGACACCCTGCCTCTAGCCAAACAACAGCCCGCCTCACAGGGCACCGCACCCTATGGCTTCCGGTTCCCATTCCTTATTCCCTGGGACCTCAAGAAAAGAGCTCCCTCCTATGGACACATGGGGAGACTGAGGCCCTGAGCTCAGAGAAGGGTGGCATAGGGCCTCTCAAGTCACAGGAAGGGGTCCCTGGGCAGATACCAGTTCCTCACACCCAAGAGCTTATACACATAGTAGGACACCTATTCAAATTCCACATAAGCTCATCCTATCATTTCTTTTCTCCTTTGGATTCTATTACTTTCCCATGTTCTTTTACCCCCCTTTTTATCCCATTTCTCCCCTGGGCTCCACTTTCCTTCTACTTCATTAGGAATAAATGAGGCTGTAACTTCAAGACATTTCCCCTCCCCCCTTCTGCCAAATGCATTTTAAAAATCACTTTTCAATGAAGAAGAAAACTCTTCTATAAATGTCTGAATCAAAGCGGAGCTCATTACTGAAGAACATACAGCTAGGAAGAGAAACGAGTTTATGATGCTCACCGTGTCTTCTGCAAAACAGTAAATTACAAAGAGATGTTTGATGCTTACAAACAGAAACAAAAGATTTCAAATGAAGACCAAATATTTTCACAGAGGAGTAAACTTCAAAGCAGAGAGAATAAAGTCGATTGAAAGAAGCTGGTAGCATCATTAGCCAGCAACTCAGGAGAAAAGACACAGCCCGATGCCTGCTTGGCCCCAGGCACACTGAGCCTTTGCCCTCAGACAGCCTGCCTGCTCACTGCAGGTACCACTACCCATAGCAGTGGGCCTCCAGGTGCCACGGGAATAGGAGGGCAGCGGTGGCTTATCACATTCCAGCCCTGCCAAGCAAATTTCACAGGCCCTGACTTGTTCCTGACTAGGAATTTAGATATGGATGGTCTTGAGCCTTTGAGGAGCTTCTGGGAACATTAAAATTTGTAGCATTTAGAACCTCTGAGAGTCTGAGACCAAGTCTACCCTCTCTAACACACATACATGCACACACACACACACAATCATTTACTCACACAGCTATCTATTCAACCATCATCTATTTATTCATTTATTCTGTTGAGCATCTGTCCATCCATCTATCTAGCCATGTGCCCATCCATCCATCTATCCAACTCCACCCACCCACCTACCCATCCATCCATCCATCCTCCCACCAACCCATTCATCCATCTATCCATCTACCCACCCATCCACCCATCCATCCATCCACCTATCCATCCACCCATCCATCCACCCATCCATCCACCCATCCATCCACCCATCCATCCATCCACCCATCATCCATTCACCCATCCATCCATCCACCCATCCACCCACCCATCCACCCATCCATCCACCCACTCATCCATCTACCCACCCATCCACCCATCCATCCATCCACCTATCCATCCACCCATCCATCCATCCATCCACCCATCATCCATCCACACATCCACCCATCCATCCACCCACCCATCCATCCATCCATCCACCCATCCATCCATTCACTTCATTATCAGTCAACACTCATCCATCACCTCTTCATGTCACCCATTTACCAATTTATATGTCTATCCCTCTGTCTATGACTGGCATCTCCCCAAATACCCACCAAGTGAGGATCCTCTAAGAAGGCTCAGGAGTCAGTCTATATATAGTTGCACTTCTAGACTTATTAAACTGAAAGCATACAGAATGAAAAAGGAAAAAGCACAAGGCTAAAGTCCAAAGAAAAGTAGGAGCCAGTTTCCAAGAATCTTCTCCAAGTGCAACTACACAGGACACACTTCATTCTGGGCACACCAAGCTGTGACATGTGTAAAATGCTTTCTACCAGAGAGGTTCAAAAGAAACGCTGTGTGCAGGATCTGGTCACATAGGCACTCTTGCCAACAGATGCCAAAATGTCAGTCGTCCAGGACAAACAGGAGTTCAACAAACACCATATTGTGCAGTATAGGTGAAGAGAGCCACTCGTCAATTTGGGGAGTGTGGAAACCGAAAGGCTAAATCTGGACGGCCAAACCCACGCGGTACTGGACCACACACACTGACATGAGTAAAGTAGGTTTATTGAAAGTGCATGCAGGGGCTGCCTCTCTGACCAAGGCAGCACTAGACAAAGGAGGGCAGGAGACTTTATAGGATCTTTCAGGGAGGGTGACCATGGGCTGGAACAGCCAGCTAACAGCCAGATCACGGGTTTCAGGGTGAGGTGGAACAGCTAGATTTAGGTGGACATCATTTATCTTCCTTTTTAATTTTATTTACATCAAAAGGGAATGAGTTGAGACCAACGTAGGTCAAGGGGAAGGGAGACCAGAGTACAATGTGGGGCAGAGTTGGGGTTGGGGTTGGGGTTG
>PVJA010021923.1:0-17356 GCA_004027025.1 Myocastor coypus
TCTCTCTCTCTCTCTCTCTCTCTCTCTCTCTCTCTCTCTCTCTCTCTCTCTCTCTCTCTCTCTCTCTATCTCTGGCTCTGGTTGTGGTACCAGGAACTGAAATCAGGAACTTGCACTTGCCAGTCAAACGTTCATGCTGCTGAGTTATCTCCCCAGCCTACTTTTGCTTCTCTTACCTCACTAACATACCTATCCTTCTCAGTATTCTCTGCTACAACCTTCTGGTCCTTAAAGATTAAAAAGTTGAATTATCTACAAAACTTTTCTTGGCTTTCTCTGACTATATATTACTATATATCCAAAAGGTTTCTTCTTTATGCATTTCTTATTATCTCTTACATTACCTGTTTGAAATACCATATATCAGCAAGACTATAAAATTAATAAACCAGTCAAAGGCTCCTGTGTTTTCTGCCAACTTACATTTCTAGCTGCCTATAAAATATTTATACTCAGCTGTTTAGTAACCATTTCAAATTTAACATCCAAATATTAACATTTCGTTTCATTTCCCACAGACCTGCTTCTTCCATATTTTGTCTCCAGTAAATGCCAACTCCATTAAACCGTTTTCTTAAATTAAATTGTCTCTTGCACCTGGCATATTCATTTAGGAAGTATTATCCATTATACCTTCAAAGTAACTAAAACTCTAATCCTTTTTCACCACATCCACTTGTGTCACCCTAATCAAAGCCCTCAGCGTTTCACCCAGAGTACTGCATTCATTTTCTAACTGGAGTTTTTTTTTTTTTTTTCCTCCACTGTTATTTGCCTGTGGTTTCTTTACTATAGGCAGGAATGTTATTATTTAAAGCAGCATTCTCTCATGTCCACACAGACTTGCCTAATAGCTTTTTATCACATTTGTAAGTTAAACATCCTTGAAACTGGCTGTGTGATGTAGCATGATCACATCTCCTGTCACTCAACACCATACTGTACATCTTGTCTATTGCTATATTGGTTCATCAGACATCTCATGGGTCTGTTATACTTCCCTTCAGCTTACTATGAAGATACCTACAGTGTACACTCTCTCTCTCTCAATCTCTCTCTCTCTCTTTTCCTTAAATACATTCCTCCAATACGATTTTTCCAGAAGGTTTCTACTACCCACCCTATTTAAAATTGCAAATCACCCCAATAGTCCATATGCTTCCTGGTGCTTTATTTTTCTGCATAGCATTTACCACCATCTGATGTAGTATATGTTTTACCCATATTTCTGTCTTACCCAACTTGAATATCAGGGCCATACCAGCAGATACTTTTATGACTTTTGTATGCTGCTGTATCCTAGTATAAAAATTTTGTTAAATGACTATTTTTTCACTTAATATTTATCAGGTACTACCCCATTTATGCCTGACCCTAAACTCATGGATCATGGGCAGTCCCATCCAGAAGATGAAGATATGTACAGCACTAGAAGCTAAAGTAGACTGCATAAAGAAGTACAAAATGTGTGAATTTGCAAATGATGATGAAAAAATTCATGCAATGGGTAACTGACATGCAGTGTAATTTAAATCATGTTTTTCACATTTCCCATTGTACAGTTTGATCAATCATGTAAGTCATTAACACATACCTGAATTCAGGATGAATACTACTAAGTGATTAATTGACAGAAGTGTTAGGTTACTTTTAATGACTTTAATGACTTTTATTTGAAAGCAAAAAAGATAGACATCAATGAGACTAAAATCTAAATATATATATATATGTATATATATATATACATATATATATATATATATGTTTATGTTTGTACTATATTTACATATATACATTTTTATGTGGTTTAAATTTTCAGAATTTATGACAGAATAGTGTTTGGGTGCTGGGGAGATAGCTCAGTAGCGTAAGCATCTGCCTAGCAAGTGCAAGGTCCTGACTTCAATTCCTGCTGCAAAAAATAAATAAATAAAACCTCAGAATAGTGTGTGAAAGGATATGTTCATTTTTCTCCCATTTCTCAGAGCTGCAATAAAATATCCACATGTTATAACTTTGTCTTTTTGTTTTATTAATGTTAATTCCTCTTAAATATCTATTCAAAATCTCTATTTAAGATGACCTACAGTATATAGCATGGGCTCCTGATGCTAATCAGTCATTCTTCTACTGGCACCTGGGTGGTTTATTGTGCTAGTACCCAGAAAAAGTATGAGAAACTATACTCAAATCTCACACCTATAAAAATTGATATTACTTCCTGTTTCATCCAGTGAATGATCAGACATGGCTGTGGTGGATTAAGTAACAGTCAAGTTGTAACACCAAACTGAACTGAATTAGTGTGGTTCTGGGCGTGAAAGCCCCACCTGAGGATTGTTACCAACACCATAAAAAGATAAGTGTGAAGGGGCAGTTGGTGTGCTGTTGATTGTCCTGGAGACATTTGGCATGCTGGTTTTCCTGATACAAACTCAGCTATTCTTGTCATTACAGGAGCTTAGGTCCTTGCTGCCACTGAGGTTGGTTACAATTGTTTTCAGGAGAACTCTGATTTTTACCTTATGCATCTTTTCCTGGCTTCAGTGCAGATCCCTTACCTGCTAGCACAGAACCTTTATCCCACTGGCTCAGATTATCTAGCTTCTAACTTTGACCGTTGGGCTTTCCCAGTGCAAATCATTGATACAGATTTGCATGAGACATTGTGGGACCTACCCTCCAGTCGGACTCCTGGGAGGACATTGCCATGGCTACAGGTCATCAGCTAGACTCATGCAGGATATTGCTGAGTAATCTATACCCTCAGCTAGAATCTTTGGGTCATTAATGTGCTGAAAGTTTGCCTACACTGTTTTGCGTTTGACTCATTGAATGAATATTGTAAAATAACTATAAATGAAGTGCCCTATATTATATCTTTTGTAAACCCTAACTATGACAATGGCCATTTCTAACAAGTCACCATCTGTCTTCTAGATTTATTTTTTCAGCAATTCATTCTCCTTTCCTAAGGTTACTTTTTCTACTTATTTTCTTCATCACATTGTTTTCAATCATTTTTAGAGTCATCTTCCATCCCGCTTAATGTCATTTTTCTCTTTTCACTTGTTTCCTTAACTGCTAAAAAGATTAAGCTCTTCTCTATACAAAAGAAATAACAGATAAAACTTTTCCTTAACTTTGTGTCTTCCCTCAATTCAGCGTCTCTGTTGAATTTCCTCCTGTGATTTTCAGAAATAATATTCCTGTCCTTCAGTTTTGCTTAATTTCTAACATTCTGTAATGATACTTACTTGAATCTTTATGTAGTTATTTACTAGTTATCTCTCCCTCCTTCAAACTCTTTCCTTTCCTTTCTTTTTGTTATCTCTCTTTTTTTTCCTTTTATCTCTTTTTCGGAATCCTTTAAGGGCTGAAGCTTTTCGGCTTGCATCACTTGTGATTTGTTTTACATTCTTTATATTGTTTCATTTTCACTCAGGAAACTTCAATGACTTTAATCACCATATGTTATTATTCATATTTCCAGTTTCTGTATTTTTCACCTCGTGCTTAGACTTCACTGCTGGATGGTTAAGTCCATGATAAAACAAGACCTAAATTACAAAAAAAAATGTCACTTTTTAATATGAAAATGTCAGTCAGGTTTCCTCAGAACTTACCTTGAAACCATCATCAGTCACTTTCCTCTGCAGCCCCTTTATCTCCTTGAACAGGAAATTTGGGACTCCACTGAATTATCGGCTGTTATAGTACAAATTTTTTTATGTCCTTTGTCCTCACTGACCTTGAGGAGCTAGAGGCAAAATGTTGGCTATCCTTGTATCCCTTCTTTTTCTCTAATTATTTGGTCTACCAACTGAAGTTGCTAACCCTCCAGAACAGAAGCTTAATTGGTATTATTCCCTATAACATAGGCACTTGAGCTTAACATTGCTATTTCTGCATATCAAACACCTTAGACATACATGGAACAGGTATTTTCCATCAATTCTTGACATTCTAAGCTTTAAATCCTTACAGGATGTGAAAAAAAAAACAATTACACATTCTTAAACAGAGATTTAAGAACTTAACCATTTACAAAATTATAGTGGTACACTTGCATGTTCTTTATTTCCTTGTCTCTTATTCTCTTTTATTACCTTTTTACTTTCTTTTTTTAAGCAAATATTTAACTGAGAGAGATTATAACAGTAATTGATATGACATTACAAACAGTGCATAATTATAAGACCAGAATGATAGGTATTCCAGACATGGTTAATACCATGGTATTACAAATTGCTTTCCTCAGTGTATTTGCTTAGTTCACGGATATCTGTATATGTAAGGTACAAATTCTACCAATGACCTGATAATTTCAAAAACCTGTTGGAGAATTTTAGGATCATTGCTTTAACCATCATTTGTATATAAATGCATGGTTTTGCTCCTACCATGTTTCCTAACTTTTCTCATAGGTCTTTCTGTATTGTTAGTCATTAAATTCTCACTTTCATTTAACTTTATTATACCTTTGCAATTTTATTTCTTGTTTTGATTTTTATATTAGGGAGACTAATGGTAGTTACACATGTTTGTCTGGTTTGTTTCACTTGTGAGTGTATGTTCAAGATACATCCACTTTTACATGAAGTCCAGTTTATCATTCTTTATAGCTGAGTAATACTCCATCGTACAAAAACACCACATCATTTACATCCATTCTTCAAACCATGGGCATTTTGGTTGTTTCCAAAATTTGGATATCACAACTATAAACATAGCTGTGCAAATATCACTATGATATAATGTTTTCGCTTCTTCTGGGAAAATACCCAGTAGGGGGATAGCTGGATTGAATGGAATTTTTAGTCATAATTTCTTAAGGAGTCTCCACAGTGATTTCCATATGGTTGCACCAGTCGACATTCCCACCAACAGTGGAGAAGGGTCCCTTTTGTCTCACAGCTTGTCCATCATTTATCGTTCATTGATTTCTTTACGATAGCCATTCTTTCTGTGGTGAGGTGATATCCCAGTGTTCTTTTAATTTGCATTTCATGGATGACTAGTGATGAAAAACATTTTTTTCATGTATTTATTAGCTTCTAGTGTTTCTTCTTTTAACAACTGTATGTGTATCTCACATTCCCATTTTTGGATTGTGTCATTAAATTTTGAGTCCCTAATTTTTTTTAGTTCTTCATAAATTGTAGATGGAAGACTTTTGTCTGAGCACTTATTAGTTAATTTTTTTTTTTGAGATTTGTGGGTCCTCTTTTCATTTTCTTAGTAATTTTTTTGACATACAAAAGGCTCTCATTAAGAAGAGGTCCCAGTTGATATATCTTTCACATATTAGATGCACAGTTTGATTTTTGCCTGTGAACTCTTTCACTAATCCAATGTCCAAGATTTCGTCCTACTTTTTCTTCCAGGTCATTGAGTGTTTCTGTTTTAATATTTAGGTCTTTAATCCATTTTGACTTCAGTTTAGTGCATGGTGATAGACCTGGGTCAAGTTTTAATTTTCAACATGTGGAGAGCCAGTATATCCAGCACAATTTGTTAGAGACTATCTTTCTTTCCGTAAACATGTTTGGCCCCTTTGGAAAATAAGGTGGCTGAGTATGTCTGTATTTTTCTCTGCATCTTCTAATCTATTCCATTGATTCTGAGGTCGATTTTTTTTTTGCAAACACCGTGCTGATTTTATCAGTAGCTTCGTAATATAGGTTTAAGTCAGGAATTAATATGTCTCCTGCATTGTCTTTGTTGCCTATTATTGCCTTTGCTATTCTAAGTCTTTTCTGGTTCCAAATAAATTTTAGGAACCATTTCTCTAAATCTCTGAGGTATGTTGTGGTATTTTTATTGCGATTACATTAAATCTTTGTAACAATTTAGGGAGTATGGCCATCTTCACAATGTTGGTTCTTCCTATTCAGGAGCAGGGAAATTTTTGCATCTTCTGAAATCCTATATGATCTCTTTATTTAGAATCCTATACTTTTAATTGAATAGATTTTTAATTCTTTAGTTAGATTAATTGCTAAGCATTTCATTTTCCATGGTACTATTGTAAAATTTATTGCTTCTCTAAATTTCTCTTGCAGTGTGTTTGTTATCTGTGTAGAGGAATGATACTAACTTTTGGGTATTGACTTTGTACACTGCTATGCTACTGAATTTGCGTGTTAATTAAAGGAGCTTCTTGGTGGAGTGTTTTGGGTCTTCAAAGTAGAGTATCATGTTATCTGCTAATAATGATAGTTTAATTTCTCTTTTATTTTTGTTGTTCTTTTTCATTACATTTACTGAGAAATACTATTGAGAGAGTTTTAAAAAATGTTAGTAGGACAGTCACAGTAATTCATATTGTCTTCATTGTAGTTGTTCAGAGCAAACAATACAGACATGATAACTTTTATAAATACTATTGATACAAGTACTTCTCGTTGAACTAAGAGAAAGTAATTGTATACATAGAGCAATATTCCGTAATAGTAGTGGGTTATTGACGAACTGGCAATGTCAGAAGCTGTTGACTTGAGCCTTTTATAGCTCAGCATACTAATCTGGCTTTACTTTTTATGCTTCCTGGTTAAACTTTTGCTGGATGTTTAAGTCCCAGTAAAAGCAAGACCTATATATCAAAACATAATTTTCATATCTGACAAGATCAGTCAAATCCCCTCAAGATGTACTTTGAAACCATATATAGCGTTTTGCAGAACTTTTGTCAGTGTCAGCCATCTGCATGAATCACGGCCATTGCTTAAGAACTTCTTTAACTTTTCTTACTCATTTTATTTCTCTCTCTTGTCTAATGGCTCTAGCTAAGAAGTGCAGGAGAACATTACATAGTAGTGGTGATACAGGACATCCTTGTCTTGTAACAGATCTGAGAAGGGAAGACTTCAATATTTCCCCATTTAGAATTATGTTAGCTGTTGGATTGTCATAGATGGCTTTCATCAGATTGAGGTAGAGGCCATCTATTCCAATTTGCTCTAGCAGTTTTTTAATGTTTTATTTAATTAATTAATTTATTATTTACTATGGCTGGCTCATCCTGTCCTGGGAGTAGGGCTAGTGCAGTATGTGGCAGTGGGTATCGACCACGGTCCCTGCAGTGCGTAAGCTTTCCTAAGCAGGCACTTTAGACCGCTGAACCATCCTGCCAGCCCTGCTGTAGCACTTTGAACATGAATGAGTGTTTCACTTTTTCAGAAGCCTTTTCTGCATTGAGATAGTCATGTTTTTGGATTTGGCTCTATTGATATATTACATTTGTAGATTTGCATATGTTGAACCATCTTTACATTCCAGGGATGAATCCTACCTGATCACGGTGTATAATCTTCTTGATGATTTGTTGTATTCTATTTGTAAGGTTTTTATTGAGGATTTTTGCATCTATGTTCATGAGAGAGATTGCCCTGTAGTTCTCTTTTTTAGTTGCATCTTTCTCTGGTTTTGGTATCATTATAATATTTACCTCTTGGAATGATTTTGGGAAGATTGTTTCCTTTTCGATTTCACTGAAGAGTTTGAGGAGCATTGGGATTCTATCATCTATAAATTTATTGTAGAATTTGGCTGTGAATCCATCAGGACCTGAACTTTCCTCTGTTAATAGTTTTTTGTTGTTGTTGTTGCTTTTTGTATTTCATTGGCTATTCATGGGTTGTTGAGCATCCTTGTATCTTCTTGATTCAGTCTTGGTAATTTATTCCTTTCTAGGAATCTGTCCATTTCATGTGTGTCTTCAATTCTGTGAGAGTAAATATTTTCAAAGTAGCTATTAATGATCTTCTGAATCTCCACTGTGTGTAGTAATTTTGCCCTTTTCATTCCTTGTAGCTTGAATTTGTGTTTTCTTTCCTCTTTTTGATAAGATTAGTTAGGAGCTATCAATTTTATTTAATTATTCAAAGAACCAGCTTTTTGATTCATTAATTCTTTGCATTATTTTCTTCATCTCAATTCAATTAATTTCTGCTCTCATTTTTATAATTTCCTCTTGACTGTGGGCTTTGACTATTGTTTCCTCTTCCTATTCAAGACGAGCTAAGTACAGCATTAAAGTATTTATTTGTTCCTGTTCTGTTTTCTTAATGTGTGAGTTCAGAACTATAAATTTCCTTCTAAGAACTGCTTTCACTGCATCCCATAAATTCCAATAAGTTGTGTTTAAATTTTCATTAAATCGTAGATATTGTTTAATTTCTTGTTTAATTTCCTCTGTAACCAATTGGTTGCTGGGGAGGGTACTGTTTAATTTTCATGTGTTTATGGGATTGTTGTGGTTTCTTTTGTCATTTATTTCCGGTTTCTTTGCGCTGTGGTCAGATAATATGCATGGCATAATTTCTGTTTTCTTATGTATAAATAAGCATGACCTCTGGACTAGTATGTACTCTATTTTAGAAAATGTACCATGTGCAGATGAAAATAATGTGTGTTCAGATGTGGCTAGATTAAACACTGTAAATGTGCACTAAGTCCATTTGTTACAAGTACTGGTTCAGTTGTTACATTTTGGATAATATTTTTCTCTGCTTGACCTATCTTTTTGGGAGAAGAGGGTGTTGAGATCTCCTCTTTGGATTGTGGTTTTGGATATTAAAATTTTCATGTCCATTAAGATTTGTCTTATATAGCTGGGTGCTCCCATGTTGGGTGCACACATACTTATGAGTGTTACCTGTTCCTCTTGAATTTTTCCGCTAACCAATATGTAGTGGTCTTCTTTCTCTGGCTTAGTCACTCTTTTTTAAAGTTGAGACTGTCTGAGAATAGGATTGCTATCCCTTCTCTTTTTTTCTGATGTGCTTGGTCATGTAGTATTGTTTTCCATCCTCTGACTTTCAAGCTGTGAATTTCTTTATGATTTAAGTGTATTTCTTGTATACAGCATATTGTTGAGTTTTGCTTCCTGATACACTGTGCCAGTCTGTGTCTTTTAATTGGTGAGACCATTTACAATTAAATGTAAATGAGACCATTTACATTGATGGTTAAGATTGGCATGTGTTAATTTATGCTTCCCATGTATTTATATAGTGTTGTTTACCCCTTTATGTCCTGTGTTTAATCGATTGCCATATTGGGTGGAATCTTTCCATTCTCATTCATTAAATTCTCATCATTTTGGTCCCTCCCTTGAATATCTTTTAGTGGTTTGTGTAGTGTTCACTTTGCCAGCATAAGATTCTTTAGTTGTTCTTTGTCATAGAAGTATTTTACTTTATCAAACTTGAAAGAGAGTTTCACAGAGCATAGCAGTTTGGACAGGAATTTGTTTTCATGAAGGGCTTGAAGTACTCTGCTCCATTGTCTTCTTGACTGCATGGTTTGTGAAAAGAAATTTGCCATTATCTTCATGGGTATTCCTTTAAATGTGGTCTGTCTGTTTTCTCTATCTGCTTTTAGTAAGTTATTCTTGTGCTGGATTTCTGGAATCTTGACTATTATATATCTGGGTTTGTTTTTAATTGAGTTGATGTTATTTGGAGTTGTATATGCTTCAGTTACCTGAATTCCGAATTGTTTCCCCATATATGGGAATTTTCTGTTATTACTTCTGCCCATAACTTTTTATATCATTTATATTGACTCCTTTCTTATTGGTGCCTATTAATCTCATGTTGTTCACCTTTACATTGTCTTGTAGGTGTTGAATTATTTTTTCCTGCATCCTAGTTGTTTTTAAGAGATCCTTTCTTATCCTTTTACTAGCTGCAACAGTGGCTTCAAGTTCTGAAACTCTATCCTCACTTTTAGTCATATGGCTTTGCCAGATTGTGATTGAGATTTTATTTTATTTATTTATTTTTTTGTCTTTTTGAGACAGGGTCTCGCTATGCAGTTGAGGGTGGTCCTGCGCTCACTTTTGTAGCCCAGGCTGGTCTCGAACTCGCACCAATCCTCCTGCCTCAGCCTCCCAAGTGCTGGGATTACAGGCGTGAGCCACCACGCCCGGCTTGTGATTGAGATTTTAATTTCCTGTGTATCTCTTGCAGTCTTCCTCATGCAATCTATTTCTTTCCTATGTTGCGCATTGAAGGAATCCATCATTTTCCTCATCTCTATTTTTTTATCAGTGTCTTCTTCAGAAGCAGTTACTACTTCTCTCATTATGCTCCATTCTTTTTTTGGTTCACAAATTATTTCTGATCTGATTTCTTCTCTATGATTCTTCAGTTATTCCTTTACTTCAAATACTATTAATTCAGAGAATTCTTTTTTTTTACGTTAGAGATTATTTCTGATCTGATTTCCTCTATATACCTTACTGTAGTTGTTCCTTTAATTCAGACTCTATTAATTCAGAGATTTCAGCTGTGTGATTACCATTTTCTTCTATGCTAGTGTCTGCTGCATTTTTTCTTGATGGGCTTGGAACCTGAGAATGAATTCTGCTCTTTCTCTTTCTCATTTTATATAGCACTGTCCTTTGACCTTTTGTGTAGAGCTTGGTGCAATTATACCTTGAGTGTTATTTTACTCAAAAGAGATTATATGGTTAAGACAGTTATAGTTTTCTATTTACAGAACTACAGTTAAGAACACTAATGATGTGTAGTGATATTTAGCAATTGACAACCTTTTGTAACTAACAAGTTTGTATTTTACACAAAAAGAGCAAACCTTATATCTAAGGTTTAGCTAAGCAGCTATTAAATTAAGAGTTTGTGCTGGGCGTGGTGGCGCACGCCCATAATCCCAGCACTCGGGAGGCTGAGGCAGGAGGATCGGTGCGAGTTTGAGACCAGCCTGGGCTACAAAAGTGAGGTCAAAGCCAGCCTGAACTGCATAGTGAGACCCTGTCTCAAAAAGACAAAAAAAAAAAAAATTAGGAGTTTGTATTTAATTTAGTTCACATAAGTTCTGTCTGATTACCTCCCCCTGAGGTACCTAGCATCCATTATGCAGGCTAGTTCACACAGTTACCTGGTAACCCCTCTGTAGCTTAAGAGCAAAAGATCTGAGTCCAACAAAGTGTCTCAGCTTACCGGGTCCAGATCTACCAAGTTTGAGCTCATTTAGATGTGCCCATCTTGGGTTTGGCTGCTGCTTTTCGCTTCTTCCTGCTGCCACTATGAGAGTGAACTCAACATACAAGCCTGGCCTGGTCTCAGTCTGGAGTAGGTGGAGGCTGATCTCATGGGCATGGAGCAGCAAGTCTACCTTTTGCACCAGTGCCTGGGTCAAATGGGGCCAGAGGATGTGGAAGTTGATTTGGCGGGCAGTGTTGAGAAGGAATTCTACTGCAGAAATATTTTTCAAACTATTATAGCCTCCTAATATCCCATACGTATTCTGATGTCTTGCGTAAAACAAAGTTGTATCTACCTTGTTATCCTTATTTCTTATTTCTCAAATCTATTCTGCTTTATCTAATTCTTTGTTCTCTGTGAAGGTCTTAAGGTCACTTGGGTTATCTCAATATTTTAATGTATGATATCAGTCTTTCTCCACAATGTATTCTGTTTGTCAAGAAACCAATACATAGTAGCTTAAACAAATACCTAAAGCTTGGGTATTAGGCAGTGCAGAGTTGATACAGTAAATCATTAAGCAAGAAATGACTTCTGCATTTTCTAATAATGGCATGCTAGTTTGTCACTTTGTATCGCAAGATGACTACACCATGGGAAACACATTCATATTCAAACTAGGAAAAATCACAAGATGACTACTTTATACAGTAGGGAGCACATACATATTCAAACTAGAAAGAGGCCAAAATATGCAGATGCTATTTCTGATTTCCTTTCAATAAAAATGCTCTCTTAGAACCTCCTCAGAAGACTTGTATGTATATATAAATCATAACTTCATATAGTCGTATAATTAGTTCAAGAAAAAGGAAAGTTGTTTTACTGTGTGTTATGAAGGTAATGGGGAAGAGGATAGGAATGAATGTTGAGTTTGATCTAACATATGGTACCCAATTCTCTTAAACCATCTGTCATATTCCTAGAAACGGTAATAATAGATAGTCTTTCTGAAAGCTCCAGTAGCTCTTCATTACCTAGAATAAAATAAAACCTTAGAATGACATGTAATAACCTTCATATCTGAGTCAATCTCACATCTAGTCCTAGCTTTTTTTTCCCTACTTCACTGCTGCCAATTTATGTTATATTTATGTTCTACCTCTTACTTAAAGAACATGCTTTGCTCTTTATTACTGTTAGCTGCCTGTGCTAATGTTTTGCTTAAAATATTCTGCTGATTTTACATTATAACTTTCTGTTTAATCCTTGAGATCCACTTCCAGTGTGACCATTGTCAGTTTCCCAAGGTACATTTTGTATCTTTACTCATCTATATTCTCTTGAATGTGGTATTTGTAGGTAAGAAGGCTCACACTATTTGTTATAACTAGTATTTTCTCACAAAGTTATCAGGGAGTATGGCTGAATCATTTTCTTGTACCTTTGAAATACCTGGTATATACCAAGGACTCAAATATTTTACCATGCTAATTGCTGCTAGTTATGGGAACAAAGTTAATTAAAGTTCTATAAAGGACTTATACTATAAGAAAAAAGACAAACATATAAAATGTGTTTTGTGTAGTATGCACCCTAAGCAAAATACAGCAAAGAGCTATAGATGTGCAGAGATAGATAAGTTCTGAGATAACAGTGAATTGAGGAATCATTTCAACTAGTAATTTTTCACAAGTAAGCCTTTGAGAACTTAACCTCAGCATGTAAAAAGAGTTTTTTAAATTACAGCTATTTCTATTCGGACATTCTGTTCATGTTTCACAAATATAAAAATCTTAGATAGTTTTAAAATGTTTCCAGTTGATCATTACACTTATCTCATTTTCAGGTACTCTAAAATGTGAAAAATCATCATCCTAAACTTGGCAAAATACAGTAAGTAAAAAAAAAATAGCCCCAAACCAAGTATAAGTGATTTTGTAATTATTGTAGTCGTTCAAATTTTTTTTTGTACCAGGTATTGAACTCAGGACCCTGTGTTTCCCAGAGAAATGTATACTCTACTGAGCTGTCTTCCTTGCCCTTAGTCTTTCAGATTTTTAGCACTACTACTAACCATTGTGTATTAGTTTGGATAATGGAGAGTTGACTGAATCTTCAAAATCTATTTCAAACAAAACTATTATGATCCCTTGCTATATTGTACAACATTAAAAGTCATATCGCTGCTACATTCCACTGACACTCAAATGTTGCAGAGTATGTTGATATGAATACTTCGAAGGATCCTTTCATTTTTCTCCTGCTATGTCCTTTGTTTCACAGGAACGGATGCTCGCACTCTTAAGAGGAAATGTGGAAAACCCCTCATCAAGTATATTATGCAACAGAAGCTTTGTTTCAAATGACAGAGTATATGCAATTACACTGACATGGCAGTCTGATCGGTCATAGTTACCTGTTTAAACACAAATGAACAAATATTGCTTTTTATTTTAAATTATAGTCTTCATTAACTTATCTTTTGAAGATGTTATATATTGAAGGCATATGTGCATAATATATACTTCAAGATGATGTTATAGTTCAATCCCTGGTTCCATAAAAAAATAAAGATTATCTTATAAATATCTTCTAGATTTCTCTGTAGCATGCAAAGGAAAAAAGTCCCAAGAGGCTGGCGATATAGCTCAGCAAGCAGGTTAAAGTGCCTGCTTAGGCAGACTCAGAGTCTGGGGTTCAATCCCTGGCGTGCTGTGCCAGCCCTGCCCCTGTGGTACTCAAGATAGCCATTGAAACTGGGCATGTTGGGGCATGCCTGTAATCCCAGTATTTGGGAGTCTGAAAACAAAAGAATCGCTACCAATCTGCATAGTGAGACCCTGTAGACCCTCTACTAAAATAATAAAAATATACCAAGCAGTTACAGTATTTATAAACATGGGTTCTGGGTCAACATGACTGGCAAGCCGAGTCTGATTCCATGTGGCTCCCTTCATTCACTATGCACATTTCAGCACTAGGAGTGTGGGTTCAATCTGCTCCCTTCCTCCATTTTCTGGCAAGCAGAGTCCAAGTTACACTGCTCCCTTCTTCCACTGACCCAGGAAGGCGCATCTGGCAAGAGAGATCGATGATCTGTCACTCCCTCCCTGCACTGAAATGCCATCAGTATAGTAGAACACCAGCAAAGGAACACATGGACACGTAGAACTAGAGGTGTAGAAATATCTCATGCAACAGAAATAGCACAAGCCAAAAAAGGTGACAAGTTAAAAAGAACCAGTATTTTACCTGGCAACAAAGACATGAGGAATAGAACAGGGGAGGCAACCCCTTCCATTTTCTTGTATGTTACCCTTTTAATTTTTTTCTTTCTCATTTCTAAATGAATGAGGAGAACTCTTGCCTGAGAAAACTAATTCCATTCCCAAAGTTCAGAGACAAAGAGCAGGCCCAAATCCAGCAAAAGTCTACCTACAACCTTGACCAAAGTACACATTACTGGAATCAGAGTTGAACTTACTATAGAATTGTAAACTCCAGATGAATTTAACTACTTTCATTTCTTTCTTGGTTTCTTTTCCACTTGGTACTCAGCTGAATTAGTATATTGTTTTTTTTTTTTTTTTTCATTTGTTTGTATGGTTTTTGTTTGTATTTTTTATTGGTTTTTCCTCTCATTTTCTCTCTATTCTGTTTTTTGTGGTGTGTGTTTTTTCGTATTTTATTCTGTATTATTATTTTCATGTGTGAGAATATTTTTGTTTGCTATTTTTGTATTTATTTTCCTTTTTCTTATCTTCCTTTTCTTCATGATTTAGATCCCTAAACTTTATTTTTGTTTTATTCTACTCATCCTGTTTCTCTGTTTAGTCAACTGTTTTCCTTAACTGTATGATATTTTCATATGCATAAACAGTCTCTTCTTCTGGTTCATTTCCAAACTCCTAGGTCTTCTTGAATCTATTCTTCCTGCATGCTACCCTTACCCAAAGCCTGAGTGACCATTCTGTACTTTCCAGCCTTGATCCTATTGTATTTAACCTCATTCACCTCTATCCTAATCACTATTCTCTGGAAGTCCCTCACACAGCAGAATATACTACTCAGTTGAAAATCATGGCACGTGAGTTCCCGGTAATAGTTCAATTGTATTGTATTTCTGTAAACCTCCTACATATGTAGGTATCAGGCTAATAGTTTCCACAGTTTGTCATTAACCAGAATATACTTGAGTATATTTTTATTGCCACTGAATTACTTTAACCAGGAAGTCATACATGCTATAAACAGTTATACCCTTCATTTGACAGCACTGCAATTATGAGGAATCATAAGCATCATCATAGTCCGTTACCAAAGGAATGGACACTAAGTCAAATACATAGCAACTCCTCAGTCCTAATATATTGGGAAGGTGGGTTCTTGAGATAGAGATAAAAGAACAACATGCATCTAGAAGATAACCAGAAGAACAGACATCTAGAAAAGCTATCTAACATAAGTATTCTACAAGAATCAAGATAGAAAATAAAATACAATAGAAAATTTTAAGACAAAGAATCAAAATGCAGTCCCAAAGAGGCAGCCCAGCAGGCCAAGTACAGAAAAGAAATGACACTGGAAGCGAACAGAACTCTCTGAAATGATAGCAGCAGGACTGAAAAAACAAATGGAAGAAGCCATAGAACAAATAAAAATCTCTGAGGTGCAAAAAGAGGACAATAAAAAGACAATGAAGTGCAGATAAATAAAGAAGCTTAGGAAAACAATGCAAACCATAAATGCCAAACAGAGAATAAACGGAATCAGTGAAATATCCAAACAGAAGTTCAGGAGATTTAAACTCTACTGAAAGTATATGCAGTCAAATGAATGCAGAGGAGAACAGAATGTCAAGTGTAGAAGACAGGAACATGAGTAGTTACTAGGAAATGAAGGATATCTCAAAAATTTTTAAAAAGTATAAAAAATCCAGTGGCTACAGGGTGATCCAAAGTAGAACAAAATAAGATATACTGAAATCAGTGAAAGCTGGAGACACTGCAAAAATCATTAAAAAGCATTTCACAGAAATAATGGCAGAAAAATTTCCAAACATGGATAACGAATTTGACATACCAATAAATTAAGCATATAGAACTCCAAATAGCCATGACCAAAATAATTCTATACCAAGACAAATAATAATAAATATTCCAGGAACATGGCACAAGAACCAAATATTAAAAGCAGCTGGAGAAAACATTCATATAAAGGAAACCTATAAAGGAAAACCCATCAGAATCAGCAGATTCTCATCACAAACCCTCAAATCATGAGCTTGGAATGAGATATTTCAAGCCCTAAACGACAACAATCTTTAGTACAGATCAATGTACCCTGCAAAACTTATCTCCAAAATTAATGGAGAAGTAAGATACTTTCATGACAAGAAACAACTGAAGAAATTTATCACCACTACACCTGCTTAACAGAACACTGAAAAATACAGATTGCAGATAATGAAGACCACAAACACATCTACACCAATAGGAAGAACTTGCCAGGCAGAAAAAAAATTAGAGAAAGACAGGGAATAAACAAAAGAAAAATAACATAAAAAAGTACAACCACAATGTATTTAACCATTAATGCAAATGATCTCAATTCACTAATGAAAAGAAACAGACTGGTAGAAGAAATTTGATACATTCAGGAAATGCATTTCTTTCTTTCTTTTTTTGGTCTTTTGTCTTTTTTTGTCTTTTGTCTTTTTTTTATCTTTTGTCTTTTTTTTTGTCTTTTCCAGACAGGATCTAACTATGCAGCCCAGGCTGGTCCTATTCTCGCACTGATCCTCCTGCCTCAGCCTCCCAAGTGCTGGGATTAGAGGCGTGTGGCACCACGCCCAGCAAGAAATGCATTTCACCTGAGAAGATTTTTTTTTTTTGGTGGAACCATGAATTGAACTCTGGACCTTGTGCTTCCTAGGGAAGCACTTATTCTGCTAAGCTATCGCCCCAGCCCCCTAATCTAAAAAGAACTGGTAAGCTTAAAAGTCAAAGGATGGAAAATAATTCTTCATACTACAGGAGCCAAGATAAAACATAGATAATTAATTGTTCTATTTGCAGACAGTTGTGGCAAGCTTTAAGCCACAATAGTTCAAGAGACAAAGAAAGTCATTACATACTTTTTAAGGGAAAACAGCCAAGAAGAAGAGATAATCATAATTATGCACCAAGCATAACTGCAAAATAGAAATATTAACATACATGATATACCAAATAAACACTTCTAATGAAGGACCTTAATATCCAACATTCACAGTTAGAACAACTAGATAAGAATTAACAAAGAAATATTAGAATTAAATCAAATCTATGAACAAATGTGCTTGGTAGATGTCTACAAAGTGTTCAACCTAAAATATCACAGTGCATGTTTTTCTCAGC
>PVJA010021923.1:17456-35033 GCA_004027025.1 Myocastor coypus
TTTTTTTTTTTTTTTTTTTTTTTTTGAGGCACGGTCTCGCTATGCATTTCAGGCTGGCCTTGGGCTCACTTTCATAGCCCAGGCTGGTCTTGAACTCATACCAATCCTCCTGCCTCAGCCTCCCAAGTGCTGGGATTACAGGCGTGCACCACCACGCCCGGCTAAAATTAACAATATTCTAAACAAATATGTCACAGAGGAAATTAAAGATGAAATTAAGCAGTATATACAATAAAATAATAATGTCAATACAACATACCAAAATGTGGGATAAAATGAAAGTCATGTGAAGAAAAATTATAACAATGAAATCACACATGAGGAAAACAGATTGAACTCAACCTAATATTTAACCACAAACTTCAAGAACAGATGAAAACCAAAGCTCATACAAGGGAGGAAATTATAAAGAACAGAAATTAATGCAATAGAGACAAAAAAATAGGAGTAATCATTAAAAAGAAAAGTTGATTATTTAAAAGAATGAATAAAATTCATAAGCTATTACCTAACCTCATCAAAAAGAAAGAAAAAATGCAAGTTTAAGCAATTAGGACTGAAAAGCAGAAAAATCACACTGAATATAGCAAAAATCCAAATACCTTCATAGCTATTATGAGAATCTATGATTATACAGAAAACACAAAAGAGAGATTCCTAGATCCAATTGAACTGCCAAACATGAAGCAACATATATAATAAATCTAAGTAACCTGTTATTAGCCAATTAAATTGAAAGTGTTTTTAAAAATTTAGCAACAAAGAATAGCTCAAACCCTGTTGGACTTACTTTTGAATTCTACAAAAAAATTAAAGGACTAATGACACTAAATTGGAAACCTGAAAACATTTAAAAGTGAAATAGAAGCCGGGCGTGGTGGCTCACGCCTGTAATCCCAGCACTCGGGAGGCTGAGGCAAGAGGATTGGTGCAAGTTCGAGACCAGCCTGGGCTACAAAAGTTAGCTCAAGGCCAGCCTCAACTGCATAGCGAGACCCTGTCTCAAAAAGACAAAAAAAAAAAAAAAAAAAAAAAAAAAAAAAAAAAAAAAAAAAAAAAAAAAAAAAAAAAAAAAAAAAAAAAAAAAAAAAAAAAAAAAAGTGAAATGGAAATTCCAAAATCATTCCTGGAAGCAAGTATTACCCTAATTTCAAAGCTGGAGAAGAAGGCAACGAAAAAAGAAAATGACAGGCTAGTCTCTGTAATGAGCATAGATACAAAAATCCTAAATAAGATATGACAAACAATGCACTAAATTATCGAGAAGATTATACACCATGACCGAGTAGGATTTATCCCAGGCATGCAGAGATGATTCAACAGTTCAAACTAATAAATGCAATATACCATATTGATAGAACAAAACCCAAATCACATGTTGATATCAAAATGTAGAAAAAGAATTTGATATTTCTAATACCCATTCATGGTCAACTACAAAAATGTGAACAGATGGTCTCTATCTCAATCTTTTAAAAGCAATCTATGACAGATCCACAGCATCATATTAAATGGTCAGAAACTGAGAGCATTTACTCTAAATTCAGGGTATCCATTATTACAACTCCAATATAATTCTGAAAACATCAGCTAGACTAGATATTAGAAATAAAAATAGAAAAGCAAGAAGTTAAACTATCATTATTTATAGATGGCATGATACTATACATAGAAGATACCAAAAACTCCACCAAAAAACTTACAAGATTTAATATGCAAATTCAGCAGTACAGTAGGATGCCAAGTCAACACTCACAATTCAGTATACAAACAACAAACTAACAGAGAAATTAGGGAAAACACACCCTTCACAATAGGAATTTATAAAAATGTGAAATGCTTAGGACCCAATATAACAAAGAGTGTAAAAGATACCTAAAGTGAAAATTATCCCCCCAAAATTTAAAAGATATCACAAAATGGAAACATATCCCTTGCTCTTTGATAGGAAGAACCAACATAGTGAAAAAGGCCATACTTCTAACACTGTTATGCAGATTTAATGCAATTTTATCACAATGTTGTTAGTGTACCTCACAGATCTAGATAAAACATTCTTAAAATCATATGGAACCAGGTAAGTCTTACAATAGAAGAAATAAATCTGGATAACAAGGGCAAGATTGGGACATCACAATCCCTGATTTCAAATTGCACTACGAATGTACTATGATGAAGTCAGCATGATATTGTGGGGAGGGGAAAGAAATAGGCCTAAGGATCAATGGAACAGAATGAAAGATACAGACTCAACCACAAGCATACTAAACGAGTTCATCTTTGACAAAGGAGCTAAACATATTCCCTAGAAGAATGATTACTCTTTAATGAATGATGCTAGAAAAACTACTTCCCACATAATGAAGACTAAAACTAGGTACAACTCTATCACTATGCACTAAAGTCAAAATGGATCAAAGAATATTAAAATAAAAACAATAAATTTAGTAAAAAACAGGCATAAAGACCAAACACACAGCGGTAGGCAAAAGCTTCATGAACAAAACCTATACTGCAAGGAAAATGCTACAAAGATTCAACAAACGAAATCTCACTGTAAGATGCTTTTGTACAACAAAATAAATCAAGAGTTAAAAGACAACTCAAAGAGTTCCAGTTGTCCCCCAGAGAAAGGACTTATATAGAGAATGCATAAAAAGTTTTAAAACTCAGACCCTCTCCCGAAATTCAAAGTCCCTATCCAAAAATAGGCATCTGAGATGAATACACAGTTTCTCACATGAAGAAATAAAAATGTGGCAAATAAATACATGGAGTAATGTTCAACATCATTCATAAGATGCAAATTAAAACCACACTGAGACTCTACCTCACTCCAGAAAGAATGGCTGTCATCAAACTTCAACCAATAAAAAGTTCTGGCAATTCTGTGGAGGAAAAAGGAACCATTCTCCACTGTTGGTGGAGTGTAGATTTGTGCAACCACTATGGAAGTCAAGTGGAGATTTCTTTGAAAACTGTAATTAGACATCCCATTCAACCCAGCTATACCCCTTCTGGCAATCTTCCCAAAATAATTTGAAAACATCATACATCAGTGATGTACAGGTATCTATGTTTGGAGCAGTACAACTTGAAATAGCTAAATCTTGAAAACAATCCAAATGTCCATCGACTGAGAAATGGATAAAAGATATTTATTTTAACTGTAATAGAGTACTACTTAGCCATAAAAAATGACAAACCATAGACTTTTATATGTAAATGTATACAACATAAGACCTTATTATAAGTGAAATAAATCAGACCTATATGTGTAAATAGAGTATTGCCTCACTGGTGTGAGAAGATGAACATTCAAGTTCAAAATATATAGTAGATATAGTGAACTGGGGAGCAGCTGTTCAAAAGAAAAGACAACCTGTGATGGGGAAAAGGGGAAGATATATTTAGACTCAAAATAGTTAATATAGTTCTGCAGTTAGGTTTTTTTTTTCATTCATTGAGAAGAAAGACTTGTGCTAATATTGTTTAAGTAAGTTTTCATGCCTATCTGTGTCCTTTACTCTGAATAACTACTACAAAAACAACAGCACACCATGTATTAATAATTGTTACCCTCCTAATAACTTGCTTTAAAATTCTGTTTTATTATTATTATTTTTTTTCTTGAAAATAAAAAAGGAAAAAGAAATCGGACACTGTAATTAAAATGACATACCAAAGTTCAAAATAAAATGGCCTAATTATCAAAGACATTGGACAAATCACTTGGAATGTTTTAATTTATTCATACAACTTTCTCAAAATCTTTTATCATATGTTTTATTTTTTTGGGAGGGGTACCAGCAATCAAACTCAGGACCTTCTGCTTGCCAGGGAAGCACTTATTCTACTGAGGTATCTCCTCATCCCCATAACTTTAATTGTAAAAAACTATCATTGTATAATTTTATTGCACTGTTTTATAAAAGAAAGTTAAAAATAAAACTTGAATGTTAAGTTTTTGTTCCTAACTCACTGACTCGAATTCCCATAATGTGTATTTTAATTTAGCATATGATTTAGAGTCCGAAGACTTGAATCATAGTCCCAGAACTAGTAAATTATTAGGTATATGACATTAATACTTTAATCTTTCTAAGCCCTAACTGCACCCAAAACTCATCTCCACTTTGTTTTCTCATCTATAGGTTAGGGATGATATTTGTTTGCCTGTGTTAAAGATGGTTTTGAAGATCAAAGTAGGTAATGCGTGTGAATTGATAATTTTTAACTTTAAAACATTATATAAATATGTTGCACTATTCATTATATCCAATTTAAGAACCAAGGAATCTGGTTTAGATTTCAGTTCTGTCTCTAATCGAGGCTGTGTGATCTAAGTGAAGAAATTAACTGTTTGAATCTTATTATTTCCATTTTTAAGTGAAGTAACTCGGTCTTTTAACATGCTGTGATACAACAATTATAATTTGCTCCATATATTTTTGACAAATAACAAAAAATCTGATAAAAATAAAAAATATTAATGAATTTTGGAAACAAAGTAATCACCAATGCTATGAAGAAATAATTTTATGATGTTTCTTTGATTTATCACTTAATTCTTACAAAAGTTTTTTACACATATAAATAATTTATTAAAATAATGGACGTGGAAGCCAGACAGTTTGCAGTGAAATACTTCTTCAGTGAGTTTTTATTTCTAATTTAATTTTATTTAAATTTTTAGTTCTTATTTTGAGATAGGGTTTCACTAAGTCACTTACGTAATGAGGCTGAGTTCGAACATCCAATCCTTCTGCCTTGGCATCCTAAAATGCTGGGAGTAGAGATGTATACCATCAACAGTAAGTTATTTTAATTCCTTCTGTATTATACAATTATAAAATATGTTTACTAAATCCCATTACCTTATGTGGAAAAGAATGAAATACTCTGCATCACTGTCCAAACATAAATATATATTTTAGGTAGCTCTTGAAATAATTAAAATAATTTTGTACCAAGAACACTATCTCTGTATTACTCTGAGTAGAACTTCAAAAGTAAATATTCTCTAATCTTTCATTCAATAATAACAAATAATTTCTAAATATATATATATATATATATATATATATATATATGTATACATATAGTATACCATTTCATTTTACTATCAATATTAAACTTCTAATGGAAGTTCTTATGGTATAATAGACTAAACAGAAATGTTTCACAAATGACAAAGAAAAGTGATGAGTGGAGGAAAATATAGAAGTTTGGAGCTGGGCGTGGTGGCTCACGCCTGTAATCCCAGCACTCGGGAGGCTGAGGCAGGAGGATTGGTGCGAGTTCGAGACCAGCCTGTGCTACAAAAGTGAGCTCAAGGCCAGCCTCAACTGCATAGCAAGACCCTGTCTCAAAAAGACAAAAAAAAAAAAGAAGTTTGGAAACCAGGCTGAAGGTAAGAGGGGAGGCATTCATTCCATTGAGTATTTATTTTAAAATGTTGTCAGTCATCTACTATGTTTATGTAGGGATTATATTGGATACTGCGAAGAAATGTAAATGAATATTCTGTACTCAAACGTTTCAGTATTGTTGAAGACATTTCTCTATGTAGACACATTATAAATGATGTTAAATGTTGTGCTGCTGATATACAGAGTGCACCAATGGAATGGACAAAATAAGATATCTGTCCCCAATTTAATGGTTAAATAAAGCTTCCTGAGGGAAATGGTAATCTGAGCAGAATTTAAAGTGTGAGGTAATGTCACTATCTGTCTGAATATTGAATGCCTTAGACATTGCATGGTACAGGTATTTTCCAACAATCACTGATAGTCTAAACTTTAAATCCCTATAGAACAGTGGTTCTCAACCTGTATGTAGGTTTCGACCCCAGTGAGGGTCGAAAACCCAAACACAGGGGTCGGCTAAAGCCATTCTGAATCATAACTGTAGCAAAATTACAGTTTTGAAGTAGCCACCAAAATTATTTTTCGTTTGGGGTAACCGCAACATGAGGAACTGTATTGTGGGGTCACGGCATTAGAAAAGTTGAGAACCACTGCTACAGAATGTGAAAAAAAACAAAGTTTTACACAGGAACGTAGAAAACTAACCATATACAACATTGTAGCAGGAAAATCCTATGACATTTTTTCCTCTATCTTCTTTAATTTTTTTTTAAAAAGAAAAGTTTCCTTGAGAGAGTAGAGTAATAATTGATATGACATTAGAAGAAGTACACATTTAGAAGACTAGAATTATAGGTATGCCAAGCATCGTTTTAGTATTACAGATGGCTGATGGCAGTGTAGTTTCTTAGCTCAAAGATATCAGCATATATAGTGTTATGGTTTGTGTCTAGTTGTCCCTCCAAAGCCCATGCGATCATGGGGCGGGGACTTCTAGAGTTTGAGACTTACCCATGATCCACCGGGATTATGTATTTTAGCACTGCTGGGATTGTGGATCTTAGTACTGCTCAGATTATGTCTGTGTACGTTCCCCAGCCTGGGGCCATAGTATTATAAGAGAGACGCAGAAACAGACTCTCTGTTTCCCTGGTTGGTCATTTGCCTCTGTTGCTCTCTGTTACTGTGGTTGCCATTGTTCCTGTTCCTCTGCCATTAACTAATGCTCTCTGCCATGTGCCAGACTGCCTTTGAGTCAGCTGAGTGTGGACTGAAACCTCCAGTAACTATGAGCTAAATAAACCTTTCCTTTCTTCATTTTAGTTGTCAAGTATTTGCCCAGCAATGAGAGAAGAGTAACTGAGACATATAGTTAGACAAGGTGAAAATTCTACCAATTAACCTCTAGTTTCAAAAACCTGATGGAGATTCTTAAGACTATTGCCTTAATGATTTTGTGCTTATAAATGAATGGTGTTGCCCCTGCATGTTTCCTATCTTTTCTCCTTTTACTCTCTTCATTGTTTAATCCTTAAGTTCTCACTTCCCATTTAACTGTGTGAACTGCCTGTGATATAGGGAAATAATATCATTAAGATTCTCTTCTGTATGTTTAACAACTTAAATTTGAAATGAAAAAAAATAGAGAAAAAGAAAGACTACAAAGAGAGCCAATATTTTGACCCTAGCCCTTCAAGGTCAGTGAGGACTCAGGATATAAGAAAACCTGTACTCTAACATACTACAACTCAGTGGTATCCCAAATTTTCTGTTGAAGAAGATTACGGGGCCACAGAAGAAAGTGATCGATGTTGTATAGTGTGCATAAGGAGAGTCACCTAGAGAAAAAACATTCTCTCAGGCTCTCTCAGAGAGCAAATTGTACAAGAAATGGCCATGATTCATTCATATGGCTGACACTGACAAAAGATCTACAAATTACTGTACTTTGGTTTCAGGTTAAATCCTGAGGGGATTTGGCTGACCTTGTCAGATACAAATGTTACATTTTTTGTTATACATGTCTTGTTTTATCTTAGTCTTAACCATCCAGCAGAAAGATATTACTACAAGGTATAAAACGTAAAGTAAAGGTAAAAAACGTAAAGCCATAATAATATGCTGTGCTGAACAACTTCTGACATTGGCAGTTCTGCTGATAAGCCACTACTATTATAGATAATTGGACTATATTGTGTTATTTTGCTGATCTATGCACTTACAATATTGGAATGGCAATGGAACACCCATCACTGACAAAATAAAACAGAAAGGGGGGATATAAATGAAGGACCATTTTGTAGTGAAAAAAATATGTACACATCTGTATATACCAAATAGGACAAATATGCAGCTGCTTTCTCTTAGTTCAATGAGAAGAAAGATTTGTACTAACTGTTTAGACAAGATATCATGTCTGCATCTTGTACGTTGAATAACTACAATGAAGACAACAATATGCAATGTATTAATTAGTGTAACTGTCCTAATAACGTGTTTTGAAACTATTTCATTGCTATTTCTGTCCCATTAAAATTGACAAAAACTAGAGAAAGTATGAGCTAGTTGATGACATTACCAGAGTCCAGACTGTACTCTTGGAAAAAGGAAACAAATTGTGACAGCAGATTTTTGGAAAACAATAGGAATGATTATTCCAGTGACTTGTAAGTTGTTCAGATATTTTGAGTGTGAAGGAAGAAGTTGCAGTAGATGAAGCTGAAGACATAGGAAAGAATATGTTTGGAAAAGATTTGATATGCCATATAGAAGTTTGCTTTATAAATATCTGCTTGGGCAAGTGCAAGGACCAAGTCTGTTCCCTGGGACCACATGCTGCACCGGCCCTGCCCCTGAATGTGCTGAGTGAGCCAGCCACCAGGTCTGGGCCTGCTGGCATATGCCTGCAATCTCAGTGCTGGTGAGGCTGAAAACAAGAGGATCACTATGACTTCAAGCTGCATAGTGACACTTTGTACCAAATATAAGAGAGAAAGAAAGAAAGAAAGAAAGAAAGAAAGAAAGAAAGAAAGAAAGAAAGAAAGAAAGAAAGAAAGAAAGAGACGTTTGCTTTAACCTGAAGTCGATGAATATCCATCAAAGAAATTTACGCAAAACAATGCCTTATTTTTTGTTTTGCTTCAAGTAGCCAAATCTAATGAACAGGGAATCTATATAAATAGTAAATAATAAAAACATATGAGTACACACTTATGGTGCTGGTTCAGGAGACTGAGGTAGGAATACTTCACTGCTTGAGATCAGGAGCTCATGACCAACCTGCACTAGATAATGACAGTCTATGATGAAGAGAAGAAAAAGGGAAGGAAGCAAAGAAGCAGAAAGAGAAGAATCAAATTTTGAAATGTGTTAGTGAAGTTAGAATTATTTATGTGGTATAAGATGGGAGAGTTGGCGAATGACTGTGTGAGGGTAGGGGAGGATAGGCCACAGGAGAAGCCTTAGATTTTGAACTGTAAGGAATAGAAAAATAGTACTATTTGATAAAAAAGGCATAGAGGAGAAAGAAAAAGTAAGGAGTCAAGGCTGAAAATTCAGCTTTAAACACATAAAAATGGAGGTGGCTCTAAAATTTCCAAATAGATGTTCAATAAAGAATTGGCTACATAGGCTGAAAGCACATTTAGGCATGCTCTGAGATGATAGATGTCACAATTATAGTGAAGTTACTCAACAAAGAGTACAGCCAGTGACAATACCCAAAGGATACAGTTCTTTACTTCAGAAGCTATTAATTCAGAGTATTCTTTATTTGCTTCAGAGATTATTTCTGATCTGATTGCCTCTATACTGTTCTGCAGTTGTTTCTTTATACTTCAGATGCTATTAATTCAGAGATCTCAACTGTGTGATTCCCATTATCTTCTATGTTAGTGTCTTATGTACTTGTTCTGAGTGGGCTGGGGCCTGAGATTGAATTTTGCTCTTTCTCTTTGTCACTGTTTATACCACTGTCCTCTGACCATTTAGATCTCAGTGCAATTATACATTTACCATAATTCTTTCCCAAAGAGATTATATGGTTAAGACAGTTATCAGTTTTGTATTTACAGAACTACAGTTAGGGTCACGAATAGTGGGTAGTGATATTTAGCAACTGACAATCTTTTGTAACTAACGAGCTTGTATTTTCCACTGTAAGAGCAATCCTTATGTCTGTGTAAGCAGCTGTTAAATTGGGGGTTTATATTTAGTTTAGTTCACTTAAGTTCTCTTTCAGTACCTCCATTTGATGCACTTTGGACAGATGGGATCATGGGATGAGGAGGTCAGTCTACCAGGCTGCGTGGAGCAGGAAGCACAGAGGTGCCTGGGCAGATGGGGCAGAAGAGGAAGAGGTCAGTCTGTGGACGACATGGAGAGGAACATCTCTCAGGCATATGGCATGGAGGTTCCATGGTGGATAAGGCAGAGGTTGAAGAGGTCCACGACTGACTATATAACTTCTTCCTTGTCTGTTATACAGACAGAACAGGCCTTTTTTTTTCAGTCCGTTGAATTAATTCTTCTAGTTTCTTATACACTTGCTCTTTTTTTTTAATCGAATGTGGAATAAGATGTCATTTCATTTTGTTCTTCCATATTTAATTTTTCACCTAGGTGCTTTAATGATTGTTTTTCTTTACAAGTAGTGTTGCACAATTTCATTTTTGTGTAGCTTGATATAATTTTATTCAAATTTTTTGCGTAAAAGGTTCATTTTGTTTTGGAACTGTGCTATAATTTCAAATAAGTTAAGAAGTTTCAAACTTTAAATTTTTATTGTTTATGCCTTTTTACTTTGTGAATGTAAGTTTCTTGATTCTGGCACAGAGTGAACTATTAAATAACTGATCTGTAAATGCTTTCTTTTTCATTTTTATTTTACACAACTTTTGCTGTTATGTTCATTTAAGTTTGTAAATTATTTATCATGTGCAATCTATTATTAATTTCATGCTATATATTCATTTCAGAAATACTTTTCTAAAATTTACTCTGTATCATATCTTTCACATTTTGATATTTGTCTATGATTTTAATGTTATACAATTATCAATTTTCAATAAAGTTAATTGAAAAAAGAAAAATGGACATACTAATTACATCTACAGTAAATGTTATATGTGAACTGTAAATGTTCCCTTCCCATGACTTAACTCTTGGAGTGACTTAATAGTGCTGTGTTTCTAAAGTTTCACTGTATGGCAAGATGGCTAAGTGATTCACAAAGAATTTCTTCCCTGTTGGTTGAAACTTTCACAAAAGTAGATTTTGGTTTCATAGAAAAAAGAATATTTCTGCCAAAGCTTGAAGATGACTGCTTGTAGAGGGTTACCTGCCATCAGAAAATTTTAAGTACAGTGCTTCAGTGGAACCACTAATCTATAAATTCTCTACCAAGAAATGATGAGATTCATGCCAAAAGTCAGTGGAATTTTGTAGGAAACTCATGCAAAAGTTAGACAACCATACTGTGACTTAATATTTTGAGTACTATTTCTTGCTAAGTATACAAATAAACACATGTGAAGGGCTGATAAGTTAGCTCAGCAGTCTAAAACACCTACTTAGGCAAGCTTAGGCAAAGCAGAGGGACTGCAGTTCGATCCCCGGTACCACATGCCATGTCAGCCCCATCAAGTAAGCTGACCATAAAACAAACAAAAAAACAAACAAAAACAAATAAGGACTTGGCTTCTACATACCAGAATGTACTAAATAAAATTGGCTGACATTTTAAAACTAGGTAAGCATATTTTCATAATACAATACCTTTAAGTACATATTTTACACTAGGTATTGTAAAACAATTTTTAAATGAAGCAATTATTGAAAAACAATAAGCTAGGACTGTAGAGATGGCTCAGTCATATAATTGACTGTCTGGCAAGCTCAAGGTCACAAGTTCAATCCCTGGTACTATATGCCGTGCTGACATGCTGTGTGACCCTGAAACTGGTGTGATGGTGCTCACCTGTAATCCCAGCACTGACAAACATGAAACAGGAGAATCACTATGAGTCTGAAGTGTATATTGAGATCCTGCAATCTAATTTTTAAAACAATAACAATAATAAATTATACTGAATCAAGGTGGGCCAAGTAGATAAAAAATAACTATATTAAAAGGTGACATGAATGTCCAGCCTATAACTGTAATGAAACTTCCATTTTGTAGGTAATCAGAAAAGAAAGAGGATAAAGAACAGTAACAGATGCAGTACAAGCAGGAAACAGTACATAAATATAGTTGCTTTGAGTGGGGGAAATGGTAGATTTTAACATATACCATGAGAAATAAGATTAACCATAACTTGTTAAGATGCCTTTGGTCAAAAATATATTGCAGTTAAAATGAGTATATGATCAAGTGACATTCTGATAAGTGTGCACTTCAAGGAAGACAGAAGGGAGATAGAGATAGAAAATGTCTAAATGAATGTTTTGTGTCTCACTGGATTAATATCTATTTGTTTCTGTGATTAACAATTTTCTCTTCCTGGAAACTCTAGTTCTGTTTCTTCTCTATTCTATTTCCTGTTTTTTTAAACTTATCATTCCATTCTTTTTGCTTGGCAGTTATACCTAATATTGTACTTTGATTATTGCTTAGCAATGAAGTAGTTGTAAGGTCAAAGTTTTCTGATTTTGAACATAGTTGAGAACTGCATTTGTAACAATGTGTTCCTAACAAAGTTTTCTCTTTGGCAAATACTAATTGTGAAACTTAACAAAAAATGAGTAAATACATCTAGGAAGTAACATATATCTATGAATAAATTCAAGCAGTATATAAATAATAGATAAATCACATATTTTTATATATCAGAAGTGTAGATATGACGAATCAACACATTTACAACCACAAAAGTTGAATATTAATTGATACAAGCTGGAGGGAAAAGTTCAAACCAACGCCCACTTATCGCTTATATAAAGCATTCACAATCTTTGTTAAATGACTGCCTCATAATTCCAGGAGTCTGTAAATTCCACTCAGGATTGCTTGGGTTTCTGCCTTGTTCTCAGAATGGCGGACTGCGTGTTTTTTCTGACTCGAATTCTGGTCATCCTCTGCTGCTGCTTTCTAACTGTATACTGCACACAACGTAAGAAAATTTTAATTCCTTTATTTTTATAAAATAAAGATAGTAAGAATTAATTAGATTAAATTGTAGAGGAACGAAATTCTAGAGTATTTGCCAAAATATGGAGTTAGCAAAGGTTCTATTGTTAAAAATTCATCAACCTAAATTTTCAGTATCTGATTTTTAAAACGTGTATAGTTTTGGAAGGATTTTTTTCTTCTGTAGCTAACTTGTTTGTCTTAGGGACAAACATAAAATGTTAAAAAAACTATGAATTTCTAAACTTTTTACTTTTCTTGATATAGTGATTCTTTTAGGCTATTTATATTGTAATTCTTTCTGTCTATATAAACATTGCTCTTTACTTTTCAGAAAAGTATCAACATTCAGTGTGTTCAATGCAAATATGTGTTTACTTGATATAAGAAAATCATAAGGGGCTGGGGAGATAGCTCCGAGGCACAAGTGCCTGCTGGGCAAGTGCAAGGTCGTGAGTTTGAACCCTGGTCCCACAAAAAAAAAAAAAAAGAAAATCATGTGAATCTTTATAAAATAGGTAGCTAAAAATAATTAATAAAATCACATCTGTCAATGAAGCAGAGCCTAAAGTCTTTGCCAAGCTAAGAATTACAATTCTTTTTTCTAAACCTTACCTGATGAAAAATATTAAAATTTTCTAAACAACCCCATTTGAGTCCATAATTTTGAAGAAAGATCTTTGTAATGTTGGGTAATTAGATGATCAATGGAGCATTTTCCTCAACTTAAGGTACTTTCTTATTCAAAAATTACAGTAAAGTTTTGATATGTTTTCACTTATAAATTCCGTTATATTTTCTGTTGGTACTCTTTTATTCCTTTTGAAAATATGTTCATTTAGCAAATCAGTGTTTCATATTTAACCTTCAGAAAAACATATGCTTTACAAAGGGCAAATGGCTTGCTTCTTGATTCTACAGCCCTGATCTTATCAAAGACATTTTTCCTCTTGTCTCCACCATCAGTAGCAGATACTCAGATTTTTGGAAGCCTGGGATTCAAATAGTCGAAAATCTCATTCTGTGGAAGTTCTCCTTTTTTTTAGGCTAGTGGAGGCTCAAAATAATTCCCATTTTTATTTTACAAATTCAGTGTTATTTAAAAGGCTTATTTCTCATTAAAAGCTTCCTTTCTCATTGATTTTAAATCATGGAAAAGATTCCTCAGTTCATACTGGGGAGGGCATATTACAGTTGTATCATTGGAAAAATAACTCTTCATGACAATCTTCAAAATATCAAAAAAAAGTCACTAAAAGTTCAGACTAAAGTGCCTGCTACTCCCAGTGGCTACTAGAAGGGGGAGTAACCTACCTGTGTAAATCCGTGCTGTATGGAAATAAAGTACACTATTAATAAGTTTTCCAGAATAGGTATATACCAGAGCTGTCTTTGTAAGCCATTATGCATGATAATCTGATCCTTTGGTACCTTGGTTTGTCATTTGTTAGCCAGAAGATGAATTCAAGCTTAATCCAAAAGAACTTTACTTCAAATATTAGCTGTTCTTTGCATCACAATGCTTTATATTGACTTTTTTAAGGCCATGGTACAAAATTCATCAAGTGCAGATTAATGGAAAGAAAACATGCCCATATATTCACTTGATTTTTGAAGCCTATTACTTGATAATAGGACATTTAAAAACATCAGAATTACCACAGATTTATTTTTATTTTCCAATTTTAAGATTATTCAAATGGAAATGGTTTTTATAGTATACAACATTTTGGCATGTATGGTTTTCAAGTTTGAGATATATGTTCTATCCTGTTCAATTTTTGAATTTTTAAATTTACAGCCAACTGTACATCTGTGACTGACTTTCATGACTGTCTAGGAAATGTAGCAGATTTCTGTCCAAAGAATATTGTTTGTGCATGCAAAGATGGAAAGCCTTTTTGCAAGTAAGTGGTTATATATGGTTTAAAACATCATAAGCAGAGCTAGGGAGATGGCTTGGCAGTCTAACCACATGCCTGACAAGTGCAAGAACCAGGATTCAATCCCAGTTTGACTTTCACATTTTAGACACATACAATAACATTGGTAATGTGGAATTTATACTGGTACATGATACATCTTGTCTCATTTTCCCATTTCCTTCCCCTTCTTTCAAACCCTCTTCCCCTCCTTGCTTATAAAAGTTTTGTTTCCATTTTTACCTTCTAGTCTCATTTTCTTGTCCCTTTTTCTTTTGTTGTTCTTCCCCCTCCATTGTTCCCCTTCTCATCTGAACATATTTTTATCATTTCCCATGAACTATAATGCATTTTGTTCATTACTTACAATTTTGGTTTCTCATAGCAGAGAAACCATGTAGTATTTGAAACTATGTATGCAATTTATTTCGTGTAAGAGTATGGTGCATCTCAAGGTATATCCATTTACCCTGAAATGTCTTGAGCTTACCCTCTTTATGGCAAAGTAATACTCCAGTGTATAAAATAAGTCATTCCTTCTGTATGCACTCATTGCTTGAAGGGAAATTGGGCTATTTCCAAGATTTAGCTATTACACAATGTGCCACTATAAATATGTGTGCTCATGTATCACTGGTTTGATGCTTTGCTTCTTTGAAGAAGACACCAGGAAAAGGAATAGTTGAGTCAAGTGGAAACTTTGTTTGATGATTTTTACCCCAAATCAGATTTTATTGGTATATTTTAGAAATACATAATGATCACATTCATCATAGAAAATTTATAACTGTACAGGATATGATTCTTTTTCTCCATCCCTTAACCTTCCTTTCAACGCCTTCTAATTTGCAAAAGCTTTGTTTCATCTTTTTCCTTTTTTTTCATTTTTTAATGTTTTTGCTTTTCTTTCTGTTCCCTTCGCCCCTAACTGGTGCAACCACTGCGAAAATCAGTGTGGAAATTTCACAAAAACTATAACGAAAGAAGCACAAATTCAAGATATTTCTTTGTAATGCATGCACATTAAATTTATACTCTTAAAATAAATTGGGCACCCATGTGTAAATACCATGTTATTTCTCTGTTGTGTGAAAGCAAAAGTGTAAATAAGGATAAAATGTGTAATAGGTATTATGAAATAGGAAAAAGATAATAAACATTTTGTTGTTCAAACAGAGGAAAAATTCAAATGCCGATCATTTTATACAATACTAATACAGCTGACATGTTACGTATGATTAAAGTTCCTTTGTCAACAACTACATATGTCACTAACACTTTGACCTCATTTTTGGTTTTCAGGTATGTTTTATAAAAAGTGATTGAATCATGAGTTGTTTTTCTTTAAAATTCAGGCAGATTTTCTGTTTTATTTTACTGTAAGAATGAGAGTGGCTGAGTCAAAAATGAGGTTAAGGCTCAGGAAAAAAGAATATATGAATGAGGAATGGTTCATCTATAAGAGAAAGAATAATTTGGGTCATATATCACTACCTAAATGCACTGAATGATGGTTCTATTAGTTCCTCTAGTGCCCCATTTTCTTTGTTATGTTTGAATGTTCACACGTGCTATAATTTCTCTTTCTCATTCTTCCTTTTTTTCCTACTCCCACAACAGCTCTTCTCACCTTGACAATTTTTGATTGTTTTACAAGTTTTCTTCTTTGTAAGTGTATTTATGCAACACATAATAGTTTTTCCAAGGCCTTGACAAATTTTTACTTGATCATCAAACTTAAGCTCCTCCACACTGCTAACATAATCACTTAAGCCATGAAATACAGATTAGACTTGTTAATATATGAGACTCCATCTAAACAAATAAAAAAGAAGGTCCTGGATTTAGCATTTGAGGGTTGTTGTTAACAGCCTTTTAGCTACTGTTCTAATATTGAGATGGAAACAAAAATCATATTGTAACATTACATTCAAGGAATGAGAAATAAATGCAATACAACAATGAATAAATTATATGTCATCTGAAAATTTTAATGCTGTTTTGTAAATTCATTGAGGAATTCTGCAGACCTCTGATCAACATTGCCTAACAGGGATCAATGCTTTGGCTAACAGGGATCAGTGCTTTGGATTGACTATTACCTATCTTTTAATCTGTACTATAATTCCTTGCCTAATTCGTTTTAAGAGTCATTAGAATTATCACTTTGCATACCACATCAACATTATGCCTAAATTAAAGGGCTTTTTTCCACCAAGTTGATTCAAACAAATTATTACAAGTTAATTTACTGATGGATCTCAATGTGAGCTCAAGGTTTCAGATTCCCTTATACAGGTACATCTGTTGCTTTCTTTTCACACCTATGTTCTGGAACGACCTATACCTAATGTAATATATGAGTCTTGGCTCCAAGGTGTCCTGAGATTGAAGCAAGAGATGAAACTAGACCCAGGACTGGAAGACTGAATTTTATTAAGGAACTTACTGACATAATCATCGCCCTAGGCAATAGCAATTCCAGTTAGATCCCTGCAATTTATGCCAGAAGGAGTGTAATATGGGTTATGGCAAAACAGACTACATCCTAGCTGAAATGTACCTGTTTCATCTTAAACTAATATCACAGAATTAACTACATTCATGGAGCACATTGTAAGGCTTCTCAAACTACTTTAATGCGTATAGCATATGAGAAACTATTCAAGAAAACAGAGTAAACTTACACTGCGATGGGAGTGGCATTTATTAATCATGATGGTTACCATCATATCAAGTTGAATTCAAACATTCTCATTCTTTTTTTTTCAATTTTTTTATTGTTTATATTTAACAATGGTTATATTACATATTTTCATCATCAGATCAGTTTAGATTAATACATATAGGTATATAAGATTGATCAAACAATTAAACATTAACGTTTCTAAATCCACATTACTTTTTTTTTTCTTTTCCCCCTTCTTTTCTTTGAAAGTTGACATATTGCATATTGTCCTCACAATCATTCCATAGAGTGCAGTGTGTGGGCATGACCCACCTCCCTATTGATGTTGCATAGAAAAAAGAAAGAAAGAAAAAAAAAAAAGGAAAGAATATACTACTCTTTGGACTAAGACGAAGCACATACATATACAGGCAAAGGTTTTGCAATTGCAGTGGGCCACCAGTGAAGCTTGTGATGTTGGAGGCT
>PVJA010021924.1:7289-35030 GCA_004027025.1 Myocastor coypus
GAGAGAGAGAGAGAGAGAGAGAGAGAGAGAGGTAGAGGGGCAGGTGGGGGAGGAGGAGGGGGAGGAGGAGGGGGAGGAAAAAAATTATCCTGAGGGAAAGATTTAAGTATGCAAAGAAAGATCAGCAAAACAGTTGTTAAGTACACATGCTATGGTTTTGAATGCTTTTGCCCTCTCCACACTGCAGGTGGTAACGCAATGCCAGTGCAGCAGTAAGCACTGGGAGGCATTTAGGGACCCTGCCTTATGAAGACTGATGCCACGTTAAGGAGGGCACCTTAATTGTTTTATTCATCACTGAGAAACAATACCCAACACCCACAGGTTAGAGGGGAAAAGGCCTATTTTGGCTCACAGCTTGTTGAACTTCTAGTGCCCAGTGTGGTGGCACCAAGGCAGGACATCGTGGAAGAGGGGCTTTGAGGAGGAAGAATTGCTCAAGTCCCAGCATCCAAGAAGCAATCATGGTGTCAAGAGAAGAGTTGGAGAGGGAGCTAACTCCTTCTAGGCCGCATCGCCATTGACCTGCGTTTTCCAGGGACCCCACTTCCTGACAGCAAGTTAGTTGCAACCTCCATATTCCAGTCGCCTTCTCAGAGCCCCACTTATGATCACCTGTGCTTTAGGGTGACTTGTAGCTACAGACCGTACAGGGCCTTGATGGGAGGGGACTAGCTCTTTTCTGTTCTTCCTCTCCTCTGGAGGATACCACCTTCAGGGCACCGTCTTGGAGTCCAGGGGCCAAGCACAGTCGGCAAATGCCTTCATAATGGACTTTCCAGCCTCCAGGTGGGAGAAGTAAATTTTTCTCTCCTTTTTTTTTTTTTTTTTGTCTTTTCAAGATAGAGTCTTGCTATGCAGCTCAGGGTGGCCTTGAGCTCACTTTTGTAGCCCAGGCTGGTCTCAAACTCACACCGATCCTCCTGCCCCAGCCTTCCAGTTGCTGGGATTACAGGTGTGTGCCACCACACCTGGTTCATGTGTTCTTTATGAATCACCATATCTTGAGAATTCTGTCACAGCAGCATAAAACAGACTCAGCCAACCTAACTAATTAGATACATTTGTGAATAAATATTTAAACTGCCATGTCTAATTTGGAGGTAAAAAAGGAAGAATGAAAATTTGGACAAAAATTACATAGAAAATGGAGGGAAAATGAGCAAAGTTCAGGGAATCAAAGGTTCTTCTAGTGTTCAGAAAATAGGCAGAGAAAATGCTTAGCTTTCCTTCCAGTGTACCTGTCTCTAGCACTTCAGGATAAGCACTAAGGGAACGCCACCAGGGCTTTCTGCTGTGCAAAATCCTGAGGGAAAGAGGATAGGGCATCATTGGGGTGGGGTGGGGGTGGGGTGTTGCTCCATAGGAATTTAAAAAACAAAAGCGTAGAAAAAAAGAGAGCATGGAGACCCAAAGTAAGCCAGAGAAGTAACAGTAACATACTACATAAGATACTCTAACACACACACACAAATGGACTACAGGTTCCAAGTTAAAGAGATTGTCAGTTGCATTGAGAAACAGAGAAATCAGCTTTTGACTCCACAGAGGTAACCAGAAGACATAAGTCTGGGTGAGTTAAGGGAAAGAAAGAAAAATGGAACAGGCAAATTGTAAGCAATAGAAATCTAAAGCTTCTGTATCCTTTTTAAACAAAATGTTTCTTGAATGACTGTTATGAAGAATTATATAATAAAAGGAGCAGTTCTGAGATGAACAAAGAGATCAAATAGGGGTGAACCACATACCTTTAAGTATAAAGTAGAAATGGGCAGTTTGTTTTAGGAGAAAAGAATGGTGGAACAAGGAATAGACAAGTTGAATTTGAGCTAAGTGCAGAAGCACTTAATATCTTTGGGGGTTCTGCTGTAGGACCCTCATGGATGCCTGAAAATAGGGTGATACTGCACCCCATAATTTAATGTTTCCATCTGACCAAGTACTCGTCATGCACTGCAGCCATAACTTTTGCAGTTTCAGGCACAACAGCAAAACTAGCACCCATTTCTTTCTCTTATTCATGATTTCTCAGGTAGATGATTCAATCATGTGTGTATGTGTGTGTGTGTGTGTGTGTGTGTGTGTGTGTGTGTGTGTGTGTGTGTACCGGGGATTGAACCCAGGACCCTGTGCTTGCCAGCCAAGCGCTTATTCTACCAAGCTATCTCCCTGGCCCCAGAAGATTCATTCTTAACATAAAACTTAGCAAGCTCAGCATACAATTTGTTGCTTTCTCTAATAAGTCAAAAGTTCTCACTTTTTTCACATAAAGGAAGCATTTTATGACTTTTCTTTGACCAATTCAAATTGCCATGTCTTGCACCCTGGGGCCATTATAAAGTAAAATAAGTGTCACTCGAATGCAAGCTCTGTGAAGACAAGACAGTCTTCACAGACCAATACCTGGGAAAGCTACTTAGTGACTAATGTGCAGGTAGCATTCGCAGAGTGGATATGGTGGACAAAAGGGTAATTCACATAGTGAGAAAATTGAAAGAGAATAGTGTAAGACTTCATCATGCTTCTCAGGCTGGCATTCAATTTAAAACATGAGCTATTTGTTTCTGGAATTTTCCATTTAATTTTTCACATCATAGTGAACTGCAGGTAACTGAAATTATGGACAATAAAAGTATAAGTTGGGGTGAGGGTTAGAGGAAGGACTACTGTCCTGCACATTATAGCTGTGAAGCTTCCCAGTCAGGAGGTTAGGGGCACAGACATAAGTGATCTGAGTCTCTAGAGAGAGCTAGAGCAAAAAATGTACATGTCATAGAGTGTGTCACTCCAAGTTCAATACATTCTGAGCTTTATGTGGAGAATTACAAGGTGAACTTTATAAGGCCTCTCTGCCCATTTTAGTGCCTTCTTCAAGTAAGTGCTAAAAATAAAAATTTAATTAAATGTATTTTCGTGCATACTGATATTTTAAAGATATGCACATTCTTAGTTCTAGAAATTAGTAATTAATCAATACTACAGGGACCATAAGATAAATTCGAGGTATGTTTCCTATCTCTACAGATATTGTATGTTAGTGGGAGGACTTTCAGATCCCAAAAAACATAAAGGCTAACAGTTGCTTATCTGTAAACAAGTTTTGACTGTTACGGTAGGTTAAAAGAGAAAGCTTTAGCAGAAATTTGAAATGTTGGAGAATGCTGTAAATAGGTGAAATTTTAGTTGGTCCTTGAAAACTGGATGTCTTTGTTTTTTTTGTTGTTGTTGTTTTGTTTTGTTTTAAAGAGAGAAAAGAGAATTCACCTTGGATAAGGGGAATGACGTAAGTAGGGGCCTAGGCGCAGGCCCAGTTGTGCCTCTCTATGCAATGGTGAGGACATGCTTTCCTGAGGCTGATGTGCTGTGGAGGGCCGGGGAAGGACAGAGGGACCAGCTATGTGAAGCCATGAAGGATCCTGACCTAGTCAGGGCAGTGGATTAGGTTAGTTCATAAAGAGTAACCGTAAGTTCTTAAGTTTGTATGGTATAATTTTTATAAAATATTTCCAAGACTAGTTTTGAAGCAGTAGGTGAAAGAGCTTGGGGAAAGGAGGGAATAGAAGGCAAGATAGATGAAAATATGTAATATAACCATTGTTAAATTTAAACAATAAAAAATTGAAACTTAAAAAAAAAAAAAAGAAGACAAGATAACTTTCCAGGACATCTTTAAAGTTATTAAATCAAAGAAGAGGCCCAAGATTAAGGCAAAACCATAGGAAATGGGTAAAATAGGGCAAATTTGAAAGATTCTTTTAAATGACAATTCTACTACCAGCTTGTGAATAGACACACAAGTACAAATAAGTAAAGATAAACCTAGTATAATAGTGATATCCTGCACAGGTCCTTTCAAGAAGTCAGTAATTCAGTAATTCATAGAAATTCAGGAGCAGCAAGAAGCATAGAAATTATATCCATCAACCCCTGTTTTCAGAGAGGAACAAATCAATACGCAGAAGGCCTAAGTGACCAGCTCGTGGTCATCTGGTGGTTGGCTTTGATAAAATAGTCTCCAAGGGGACCAACCCTGTGAGCAACTGGGATCATATTGCTGCTGGAACATTGGCACTTCATGGAGAGACCTGCAGGTCACTAGCATGGTGGCTGGACACATGGGAGTGGACACTGTCACCCAAGGAGCTATTATGTAGGTAAGAAGGAAGAGAAGGAAATGAAGTCACAGGACATAGCTACAGTTAGGGCTTGATGTCGGAAGAAAGAGAGCTCCCAAGGAAGTCAGAAAATAATAAATCAGATGTGAGGAACAGCCAGAAACAGCCAGAGGCAGATCGTGAGGTGTCTCCTTATGACGAGCTGTCTTTCATCATTCATTCTGCCCCAAACTGAGTACATTGCTATATTTTTATTTGACCATCACCATATACCATCTTGTTTTCTCTCCTCTGATAGGTTGACATTCAACATAGATTTGTTATTTTAATGTTTTGCAATATGGTAAACACAAATGTCTGTCTGAAGCATGGATGATAATTACCTATGTATTACTCTCCTTCCCCTCCCCTTCCCTCTCTGTAGTGACATAATCATTATTCTGCATTCTTATATACAGTCTCACCATTCTACATGTGAATGCCTACAAACTGAATTTCAGGTTACTTTTTCACCTTAAAATTGCAACCTAATTTAGATCTAGATGTTCCCCCAGTGCCTCTTGTGCCCATAGGTGGGGCTTTGGGAGGTGACTGGATCACGGGGTGTGACACTCAGCAGTGGGTCAGTGCACTGATGAGTTCACAGCTAACTGTGCCAGTGGGTGGTGACGCCTGCTGGGGGAGGTGGGTCACCCAAGTGTGGCCTGGAAGGTCTGCCGCCCTCGCTCTTCCCCTTTGCCTCTGCTTCCCGCCTGCCAGACTCTGCGCTGTTTCTCCTCCATGGCGCCCTTCTGCCCTGCTGCCCTGCCATGCGGCCAGCCAACTATGGTCTGAATCCTCTACAAACTGAAAATAAACCTCTCTTCCTTTAATTTGAGTATGGCGGGTATTTTGTCCCAGCAATGAGAAAGTGAGACAAGGGAGTTTTATGCTGGAAATAATCTTTGGAACTTGCTTTTTTCACACATATCGTCTTGTTAGGATTCATCCATATTGCTGTATGTACTTGCAGTGCATTTTTACTGCTTTATGATATTCCATATGTGACAAGGCTAGGCTTTATTTTCCTGTCTCTGGTCACTTAGGCAATTTTCAAACAGTTCTGACTATTCTGAACAGTGTTTCTGTGAACAAACTTACACACACAATTGCTTCTGTTTTGTATATATCTGCTTGCTAGGATCTAAAACACTTTCTGTGAGGCACATCACATCGCAGCTACACTAGCTAAATGTTGGATTGTGGAAAATTTAAGTCTTAAATAATCAGCTACTCTTCATAATGTCAGTACCATCCTTGGAGCCTCGGCCAGTATGTTCTCTAGATAAGGGACATTGACCAGATGTTTTCACGGGTGGTAAAATTGTGAGCAATAGTTGGTCACTGATTATTTCCCCTGACCCAGTTCTGTGTCAGTATTATTTTCAAGATACAATAGGAAAATAGAGGGCTTGAAGCAAGGAAGAGAGGTAACAGGTGCACCGAAGCATTGGAATTGCTCAGCAGCTAGTCCAGAAACTTCCTCTTCATCTCCGCGGAGGGTCCTCTTAGCATACGTAGGGGCCCTGCTTGCTACGAGCCAGCGAACAGTCTGAACAAAAAGAACCAGAGAAAAGGGCTCTGTCTCATTTGTTCACTCAGAACCACTTGATAGTCTGCCAAGAAAACTTGCTCCCCCTGAAGAGGTTCTGAGCTTGAAAGTATCTTTGTGAACTTATAAGAAAAGCTCCTTGCCTTCCCGGGAAACCTGCGTGTGTGTACATGTGAGCCTGGGCACGGATGTCAGAGCAAAGTCCACGCTGAACCAGTACGGAAGCTGCATTGCTCCTTTTATCTTTTCAAGGTGTTAAAACATCTTTTTCACTGGCATAAAAATTGCTGCTCTACCTTGCTGTTGAAACTTTGCACTCATTTTTACTTGCAACAAACATACCTTGCAATAAATATACCTAGCATTTTACTTGCAATAAACTATCCCAAAATTTTAGCCAAACTACCTAATTTTCTGCTTTAACCAAAAAATATAGCCTTCATGCCCAATGACAACCTTATCTACCTGTTTCACTCCCACCTCACAAAGTGAGTGACACAACGGAAGGAAAAGAACATCTTACTATTTATGGGTACAGAATTAAGAGCCAGATAAAAGGACAGGAGATGAACTGTACAATGTGGACCCCGCTGCTGACACCCGAGCTCTTCTCTCAAAGACCGACTCCTGGGATCTCAAGCTTCTAGTCTTTCGCTATATCCTCATCCTTCTTTTCTTTCTGGAAAATAAACATACGTGCATCCTCTCTGAATTGAAATGTGTTTTCTACAAAGAGATATATAAGTCAACATAGAACAGCGAGTATGTCATCCTTGTTTGGATAGTACTTCAGAGGGTACCAAAAAGAATACCTCTTTTTCCTCTTTATAGCAAATAAGAATGTGTTTCCTGATTTGTTTACCATCAAAAAGTATTGGATTTAAGTTGTATCCAGTTGATACAGGGGTACAATGAAACTCCCAAGCTGAAAGATACTTGGATGAGTTCATGTTGTCTAAAACCGAAGAAGGAACAAAATGGAGGTTTAGGATAGACTATTTATCAGGAAAGAAAGCTTCTGTCCAAGAGGAGGATGGAAAGGAGGCTCCAGTGGGTTATCCAGGAAATTTCCTTTTTCAGGGATCTTATAGGGTAAAACCATGTGATGAGGTGGGCCTAAGGTGAAAATCATGGGAATTCACGTAGGTGGGCAGGAGGTGGGATAATACTACAGTCAACCAATGAGATTATGAGCAACATTGCTCAAGTAAAATTGATTAAATCAGAATCAAATGGGGAAGCCAGTCATGTAGCAAGTGGCCATGAATACTGAGTAAGGGTTCTTCCTGTTGGGGTTGAGTGAATGACTTTTGGGGCTCTTACATGATTCTATTTAGAATATCAAACTAACACACATCCTTAAGGAAATATGTGGCTGCATTTCCTTATTCTTTTGTCTCAAGGTCCTGGCCCACAGCAGGGATGTCTGCCTCTTGCAAAGCTGCAAAGTCACCTTGTCTTCCATACTGTCCTCGGTGGCCTGGCCCTATTTGACTGCCTATAATATTTATATCTAATTTAGCTGCCTACAACACAATCAAGGTCAATGCTTACAACACTTATAAGTACATTTCTTTAGAATTAGTGTTATTTGGAAATCTTTTATGTAACCCCTATTGGATTTGTGTCTAACCATACTAGTAATGTTTAAAGATTTTAGATTTGGTCTTGTAAAATATTATCATTGCATGATTACTCACCTCTAGTTTCTAGAAACAAAATATTAAAAATTTGGCTATAAATATATAGAGTAGAAAAAGGCAAATTCTTCTCCCCAACGAAGGATTCTAATTCTTAGTGAGAATTAGTGGAACAATTACTCTGTAGGTAAAAGAACCTCTTATCTTATGAAGAGCAGCATTAATTATAACTGAAGTTCTGTTTCATGTGTCCTCTTGCAGAGCCAAGAAGAGACAAATGTCTGACGTTGGAAATCTGGACCCCCGTTCTCTTTTTCGTCTTGAAAAATAGCTTTTCTGAAAGGTAAATATTACACAAATGCCACTAATGTGAGTAGAATGGAGTACAAAGACACACTGCCAACAACTGCAGTAGCTATAACTTTAAAAAAGCAAAAAGGAAATTTCCATGCTGTGAGTGACTTTGCTGATCATAATAAAAGACCAAAGTTAATGTCAATAGCAATGTAAGTGTAGGAAGCAATATTATTTCTTTTTCTTTGCAGATAAAACAGAAATAGGACCTGGTGACACAAGCACAACCCGGGTAGTGAGGGCCACAGAGACTTCTTCAGTGTACATCGAGATCAAAATCTTTGATGTTAGAGCTAAAACAGCAGTTTTCACTTTCTAGAATGTGTAGTAAGAGCTAATAACAGTTACACTTTTTTCTCACTATTTTGATTGGGTAATGGTTAATAGCAACACAAACACATATACATGAGAAAAGTGAAAATAAACTATTGAGTGAACCTGTATGCTGACAGTAATAATATACACATGAAATTACCAGTGCTCCTTGTTTTGTTTGAGCTTCATGAATTTTGCTTTTTTTTTTTTTTTCCCTATTGAGCACCAGCTCTTGCCTATACACTATCCAGTCATTGCTTTTAGTCCAAGTTCACACAGATGTAAGCCTGTTATATGGGAGTGTAGCCTACAGCTGAAAGCAGGGAAACATTCTTTCCTCATCTACCTGCGCACCTATAAAGGAAGCCAATATATTGTAGATAGTACACCGAAAGACACTTCTATATAGGCTACATTTTCCATGTCCCTTCTGGTGACAGATCCAGTCAAATGGAATGTTTAGAAGATATACAGAAGTAGCAATAGACAAGCCTAGTTTGACTATGAAAATTCAAAATGAAGTTCTGTCACTCCACTAAACATGTGGAGTCTATTAAAATAACCGAGGACAATAATTATCATCAAATTAATCCCAGTCATCCTCTGATATCCAGAAGGGGCTAATATTTACAAATGGCATTGTCTGGCGTCATAAAAAGAGCGCAAAATCCTGGATCGGAATTCCAGATCTTCCACTGACTGACGGGTGTCCTCAGTCAAGCACCCTCCTGTGTCTCAGTACTTCCCTCAGTGGGGAAAATGAATCATTTGGTAGGGCTATTATAAGATTATTGCTACTCTATAAAGTGTTTAAAACAGTGCCTCTGGGCTTAAAAGCTAGCTGCTTTTGTTGCTTTATTATTAATCATCCTGCGAATAATTTTTCTACCAAACAACTGTGATATGACAAATACAACAGATATTGAGTAAAACTGCACATGGCTTACGTTTGGAGGCTACTTTTGGTCCAGAGTGAGTGAAGCCCTTTCACTTCTCTTCTTCTACTTCAGTTCAGAGAAAAGAAGGATGCTAACAGGGGACATGGGAATGGGCCAAGACAGGCGTGTGACAGGATTGTGCCGGGCAGCAGTGTCACTGTTCCAGATTACCACCACATCTGGCTCAGGGCAGAACAAGACAGCACCCCAAGGCCTCTGAACAAAGACCAACAAGAGCAGGACCTTCACGTCTCAGGGCTTCGCAGATGCCTCAAGTGACCCCATGCATTATACCAAATAGAAATCAATTAGCAACTTCTGAGAGAATTAAAGAAGTTTGGAAAATAAACAGTTTACACAGAAGCAAAGAACTGAGACAAAGATCTGGGTTCCTCTGATTTAAAAAAAAAAAAAGCTTTTAAAAATTTGTCCAGGATTCACGCAATCACTACCTCCCTTTCAGGTCTTCCTAAGTAAAGGAAACAGAGCCAAACTCAGTACCTCCAGGATTTGGGTTGGCTGCAAGGGATCAGCGGCCTTCAGTCCCCCCCCCCCCCCCGGTGTTGCAGTCCTACCCTTGCTCACTCCTTGCCCACCGCCTGTGTCACACCCACAGTCTGCCTTCCGTTTTCCCGTCAGCCTTTGTTCCCTGGTGGCCGTTTGCAGGTGGACCAGGCCAGGTTACAAGCCCAGACACACTGTGAAGTCCCGAGGTGCTGGAGCAGCCATGCCAAAGGTTTCTGTGATGTACCTGCTGCCCTCACTGTGGCTGCCATGTAAATAAATGGTCAAGTCTTTTCCAAAAGTCATTTTGACAAAAGACAGCTCCAACAGCCAAAGATGTTGACAAATGGGATGTTATCTAGGAGAATGAGTGAAGCAGCCCATTTGAATGAGGGGAACAGATAAGGCCTTCCTTCTTTTACATTAATATTCTCATGGAGACAAAAGGGTAAGAAGAAAAAAGAAACAAAGGCAGATCTTTAGCACCAGCCGTCCCTGGGTTGATTAGGATGCTGAACTGTGTGGTGAGTTTCGAGTTCTCACCCAACTTCTTGGCTGCTATTCAAAAGATTTAACAGTGCTCTTTGTAAATAGTGATGTAGAAAGCCCATCTAAAAATAGGACATTTCCAGGGTCTGAATTGGGTGAGTGGAGTGAGTGGTAATGGCTGTATTGTGCAAGACAGATTACAAGCAAGTTACTCGATGGCATTTTATATGCAGCGTTATTCATGTGTTTCATCTGGTTTGGTTAAATAATGCAAACACATCTACCAATGTACACGATTGTTTCATTTATTTGTGCTCTGGAAAGGCTGGATGTGTTTATGACAGAAAAATGTACATGTTCTATTCTCTGACAATCAAACAAAGCTCCCCCCAATGAAGTAAACAGCTGAGTTAAATAGTGGAGCTGACGCTGGAGAACCGCTGATGTCACTCAGGGGTGGTTGTTAATGACAGGTTTCCTGCTGTGCTTGATGCCCTAAAGGTCCCATCATCCCCCCCCCCAAGGTGGGAATCAACAAGAGGCTCTGACAACTGGCAGGACTGCTAGGTCTGCCTGAAATCTCTTCATGCACCATATATGGGAGAGCTTTCCTTCACTAGGAGTTTTTCACAAGACAGCAACTGCCTGTTCATTCTTGTCCTGGTCCCTGAGGCTGGACTGTGTGGCACAGGAAGACCAAGGCACTGTCCTTGGACTCAGCAGGCAGTGTCTACACAGGCTGTGGAGGCCAGCAGTCTCCAACACCTTTCAGAGTGAATGCAGACTCAGCAAGGAGCCCTGAGGAGCTTGACATCACCACTCGCTGCAACCGAGGCACTGGAGGCACTGGAGAGTGTGTTGCAGTCTTTTGGAAGCCAGAACCGCCCCTCCTAATGAGTTCAGTCTGATGTGCTGGCTGTTTCTACATATTTGGAAGACAGAGTTTCTTCTCGAACTAAAACACAATTATGTTCTACATAAATAAGAATCTTCCTGGCAGTTTAGAGACTCACTTTTCATTTCAGGTGCAAATTCTTGGGTGAAGCTCTCAGTCATTCTGGTAGGTTGTTTCTTCCTAGAAGATGGAAACTGAGAACAACAGCCTTGAAGGAGTTGGGCCAGGAAATATGCCATGACTTAAAAGAAAAAAAAAAAAAAAAAAAAAAAAAAAACCTAGCCTGTCATTTTGGCAGACATTTCTCTTATCCAGATTTCATGACTTTAAATTGATACCCATTGGTGAACTGGGTCTGATCATCTAGAGATTGGACATAGCTCCCCTCATGCTGTATTACTTTGAGAAAGTCATGCAGATTTGACCTCACAGTGTCCTCATCTGTAAAGAGCAAATAATACCTGCCTCTCTAAGGGGACTGCTGTGAGGACTCAAACACGTGATGTACAGAAGGCTCTAGTCACATGGTAATAGATGGTGCTATCATGATCACAACAGGAGCATTCCTGGCCACAGCCTCTCTCACCTGCTTAATGACATCCTCCTCTCTCTTTAAAATAGGCATCATCTCACACATTGAACACTATGCAAATGCCTGGTTCCTTTTGAGAGTCCCCACTATCATCCCTATTGTTATCCTGGCTGTTGAAGAATGAACACTTCAAAACCATCAAATCAAAATTGTCATTACTTGTAATTTCCTTCTTTATCACCAACTGTCATAATGAGGGTTAATTTCCCTTTGGAGCTGACTTGAAAGATAGCATAAACCATTATTTTGGTCATTTTAGAATTTCTTCAATCTGGCTTTTATTTCATATGCTAAAGGAATTATGATTTGTCTTCAATAAAGCAGATTTTTGCTTATATGCCTGAAGAGCTAGGAGAACCCCATAAATTTCATCTCTTATTTGAGAATAGGTTTTCAAATGAATGAGAGAATAAAAAACTTAATCAGACACGAGTGAAGTGAGCTCTAAATGAGCTTCCCATAGTTTGGGTATGGGAATAGTCAAGTGGCTTCCTAAAAGTCGTGGTCATGGTGAACACACAAAAAAATCTACCATGGTTTTTTTTTTTTTTTTTTTTTTTTTGTATTGTTGTGGCACTAGGGATTGACCCCAGATATATTGAGCCATAGGGAGTGCTGAATGACATATCCAATCCTATTTATTTGATTTAAGAAAAATTCTATCATATTTCTTGACTGGACCCCTTCAAGAGCTGTCCCTGGCCCGTTTCCATTTTCTAGGGGAAACTGACCAAGTAGAATGACTGAGGGCTGCATTTCATTTATCCCTGAGACCAGCTAAGTTGCCCAGGCTGCTCTCTGAACTTGTGCTACCTCCTGCCTCAGTCTCTCAAGTACCATGATTACAAGCCAAGGCATCTGGGATCCACCACACCCAGCCTCTACCATGTTTATGAAAGTTAAGGAAGGCATAAGAAGTAGTTCTATAAATGGAAAAACCAAACCATACGAAACAAAATGTAGGAGGTAAGCTCTGCTAGCAACTATTTCCAAGATTCCCTTTCAGTCCATGTGCGATGGCATTTTAAACTTACTCTGCAAAGAAGAATCATTGTCACTACCACTATTTATAGTGAGTATCACCTAAGGTTAACTGAATTCCTATAAACAAAATCTGCTCAGCCAAATATATGAAAATTTGGAAATAGTCTGTTTACAAAAATTTCACATTACTCTACTTGAAAATCATACTGAACAGGCAAAGGATTATGAAAATTGCACAAATTTCATTTTTAGCTGGCCAAACTGAATGAATTCCTTTTCTTTCTCTTTAGAAGGACACAGCATTGTCTCTGAGCAGCTTCTTTTGTGAAAGGATTAAACTATACAAACCAGAAACTAAAGGAATGGCTTTCTCTTCCAGCTCACTTGAGATTTGTTTGCTTTGTGTTTTTGTTTTACTGTAAATCTATCTAGTAATGGGCCAGTGATTTAGGCATCAAGAGAAATTAAACACTTTTCCTGTTCTTCTGGATCATACTGGGGAAAAAATTACCTTCATCCAAAACCACTCAAAGCCATACCACAAGTGCCCACTGAAGTGTTTTCAGCTAATAAAAGAGATCATCGTGGTTGTTGAAAGCCCCCATCAGGATGGTATGAAGACATGGTAGGTGTTCACAGCGGATGAAAGTAGTGTGTGGACTGCACTGTTTCTCTGCACCTTTTATACTTTAAATCATGACCTCCGAATGAGGTTTGCAAATACAGTCTTGAAAGAGGAACCTAAGTTCAAACGAGGTCATTAGAATAAGTCCTAATACCTAACATGATTAATGTCCTTGTAAGAACAAGAGATTCAGACACACCCATGCATACAGAAGATTAAGGGAAGACAGATACAGAAGACAGTCACAAGTGAGCCAAGGAAACAGGCCTTCAAAGAAATTGATGCTGCCCTCATTTTTGACCCCTGCCTTCCAAATTGTGAGAAAATGATTTTCTGCTCCTGAGACCATGCAACCTGTGACATCTGGTCATGGCAGCCTCTGTAGACGAAGATGGCAGCCCTGGTAGAGGAGCGAGATTCATTTGGGCAGAGAAAAAGATCTAAAGAATGCTACATTTCTCTGCTCCCGTTATTAAACACATAACATTAGTTTGCCTTTTGTTTTCCTCGTGTGTGTCTGTGGTGTAGAAGATTGGGAAGTGGAGAGGAAGCAAGTGAAAAGCAATTCAGGAAAGAAGAAATCGAAACAGAAAAGAGAGATTGTCTGATACCATATAAATGCTTTACTATGAATCATCAGGTATAGAAAGAAATATCAAAAAGCAATAACTGAACACAGTGAGGAGTTTTAAAAGGGATGGTATTAAGGCAAAGAACTGTGGCGTTAATGGGCCTATCAAAAATCTCAAATTCATCCATTCTTAAGAACGAAGACCTTATTGCCCATTTGTGGCCTCTTGATAAGTTCATCTTTTATCTTCTGGAGATAAATTTAGATATTATTATTATAATTATGACTTATTGGATATTTCTAACACACTGGGATTGCTTTCTTGTCACATTACTGTTTTACTGTTCAATACTATTTTTTCCACAGTGGATAGAAGCAGTGTAAATGTAACATGAAAGCATTTATAGCCATCGTAAAGACATGGCCTAACTATCTAGTCAAATAGCACGCATCACCCAGGTGATTCTCACTACCCTCTAAATATTTCCACTGACTCGTTGGTCATCTGTGGGTTGCAAAACATAGTAGGGAGGAACACCAGTATATGAAGGTAAACTGTGCCTCGGACTAGGAGCTTTGCAAACTAGGAAAACCTTGAAAGTAACAAAACATATTTTTACCATCCAGATATAATTTGTTTTTAATGGTGATACAAGAAAATCTGAGGTTAAATGACCACCTTTATGTGATTGTTTTTAGAGGAAAAAAACCCTGTTTGATCTAACCCCCAACCACAGGAGCACTTTCAAAACTCAGTCCTGAATTTAGAGAAAGACAACTTTTTTGTTACAATTTTGCAAGTTGTCTTGACGGATGGAGCAGGAAGTAGTACAATTACTATTAAGGAAGGTTTTTGTAGTCTAATCTGTACTGTGAGAAAGTAACTGAGGTGGCAGATATTTCTTTCTTCAGAACTTTGCCTTCTGTTCTCCCAGGCCTGAAGGGTCTGGTGCCTTCAAGGGTCCCTGTTGTGGTTTGGATCAAGAATGACTTTCCCCTAACTCTTATGCAGCCAGAGGGAAAGATTTTGCCTTGTGAAGGGATCTTGAATGCGCCAAAGCTGACTCAACACTAGGAAGTGGGACTGCCCTAGAAGTGGTCACAAAGGCTCTGAAGGGTCTACGTCCCTGTCCAGCCCTCCCTGTGTCCTGCCTACCACTATGTGGTCAGCTTTCCTCAGTCAAGTATTTTCATAATGCTGTTTCTACATCTGAGCTAGTGCATCATGAGCTGGAACTTCTGAGAGTATAAGCCAGAATAGAGTTGGCCTCCTTTAAATCGTGGGTTTCAGGCACCATGTCTCAGGAATGGGAAAGTGACTAGCACAGTCCTCCCAGACCAAGACCCATGGGCTTTGCCCTGGGCTTTTTGCCTTAGCTGCTCACAGCCCTTGAGGAGCTCAAAAGGCTCTGCTCACAGCACACCTGTGGCCTGCTAGGCTCCCTGTGGGTGACTCATTGGTTTAGACTCACGCCTTTAGCTTTGCCCCTTACCTCAATGCTTTCACTTTCTTCAATTCTTTCCTTGCCCTTACCTGGTATTTCTTGGGTCAACTTCTTAAAATTGGTGGATGTCTTCTTAACTCTAGGTACAGATGGCGAATCCCAGCCTGGATTTCCCTCCTGCTTTCCCAGAAGAATAAATTTGGCATTTAATACGTCTCAACCCTGTCTCTTTGTATCTCTGTCAACAACATAGTTCTTGGTTAAGCAAACACTTACTACATAAAAAAGAAAGCAGAGAGAAGAAAGGAAGAGAGAGAGTAAGAAAGGCAGAGATGAAAGGAGGAAGAGGTAGCTTCATGACCTATGAGCAAGGATAAAAAGTCAGCGAAGGTCTGTAGCAATTCTTTTCCTTCAATCTCTAAGGATTTTCATTAACCATGGCCCGCTATCCCTGACTTCTTCCAGAGAGAGTAATTTTCTCCATAAGGTTGCTCCTGATATTATATCACGAGCACAGAACAGGATTTTCCAAGGATGGGCAGGCATATTTCAGAAAATACAGTAAGAACCTGAATTTAGGAAGGCTAGAGAGGATCGAAGATGGTGTAACTCTTGGTTCATCCCAGTGGTGATGTTATGATGGTCTGATACCACATTGATCGGCATGATTTCCATTGCATTATTATTTAGCCTTATGTTCTCTAGAATAATGGATATTTATCTCCCACTCTGCTCTTCCATTCATCATATCTGGTCAGAAGGAAACAAAAAACGATTAATGACCTACTAAGACCCCACTGCTAGCACACTGGCCTAGGGAGTGTGTGTAGAAAGCACACTCTGGGGTGTCTGCTCAGTGTACTTCAGCCCCACAGCTCTCCTCACCCCAAAGGCAAGCTCAGCAGCTCCCTCACTGCCGCCTCCCCATCTCCTCATTGCCACAATAAACCTGCGTCAAAGGAAAAAGAATCCCACTCTCTCAGGAGACTTTGGAATTGGGCTCATGAGATTCTGGTTCTTTCTAAATTGGGGGCCTTGCCAAAGGAAGACGTAGATTCAAGAGCTTTGGGAAGTCAAATGTTGCTAATGTTCTGAGCGTAGAAAAGAGAAAGCCAGTCCTTGCGAAAGGAGAAAAGAAAAAAATACTGAACTGTACAAAAAAATCCTCATCTCTTTTTTTTTTTTTTTTTTTTTTTTGGTGGCACCAGGAATCAAACTCAGGACCTTGCGCTTGCCAGGCAAGCACTTACTCCACTGAGCTATCTTCCCAGCCCCTCATCTCTTAATAACTTTATTTTTTGGGTTCCAACCCCATAGTAAGGGATAACTGAATTCCTGACATTAAAACTGATAGGGTCAGAGAGGGAAGGAGAGGGAAAAAAGGTTGATCAATAGGTACTAAGAGGGGCCCAGTGGGATGGCTCAGTGGTCTAAAGCCCTGCTTGGAAAAGCTTGGGCGGCTTCAGGGACCGCAGTTTGAACCTGGGCTCCACATGCTGTACCAGCCCTGCCCTCTGGGTGGGCTGAGCCAGCCATAAAAATGAGTGAATAAACAAACAAAGGTTGTGAAACAAGAAAAAAATAAATAAATAAAATAAAAAATTCTTTAAAAAAAATAGGTACTAAGATACAGCTAGACAGGGCACAGCAGGGTGACTGTGGGTAACTAGAATGTACTACACATTTCAGAAAGCTAAAGAAGGATTTTGAGAATTTTTGCCATAAGAAATAATAAAATTTGGAGGCTGGGGAGATAGCTCAGTAGAGTGAGCACTTGCCTGACAATCCTTAGTTCCAGGAAAAAAAAAAAAAGGCAAGAACAGGTAGAATGTTCACCAACACCCTGTACTCAGAAATGATAAAATTTTGAGGAAATAGATGTGTTTATCTTGATTTAAGCATTACACAATGTGTACAAACATAAAAACATGACATCCTATCAATATGTATAATTTTTATTTTTATGCAAACAAAAATTTAACTGACTTCAAAATGTAATTTATTGTTTAAATTTAATTTATTAAAATTGTTAACTAGAAAATGGTGGGGAATCTCCATAAGCTCATAATTAATCCCTTCCCCCATGCCCTCGAGCTCTCATGGATTGGTTTCTGTGGCCTGGAGTGAAATAAATTCCAACTCAGAATGTGACTCACATGCTTTGCTTTAATGTGATTTTCACAACGTGTCTGTGAGATGTTTTTTTATCTCTGTTTTACAGATGAGAGAACTGGCATTAAGTCACTAGGGCCTCATGCCTCGTAAATGTCAGGGAATGGTGTTTGAACTTGGGCATTTTGGTCTGAAACCTTGGAATTTTCCCACTGAGCCTATGTCCCTTTGGAGGTACTTTGACAACTGGATGGACCTTCTCCTTGGCCTCAGAGAAGCACACTGCTATGAGAACATGCAGGTGACAAAAACTCAATGCGACAATTTCCCTTGCTACTGATTCCCTTCCCAGCAGAACAATGGTTCCTGCTATGCCTGTGCCTTCTCTTTGGGAACACAGACAGTACCTTCTTCCCATGGCTGGGAGACTTCTGAGAAGGAACAAAAGCTTATACAACCTTTGAATGTGTTTTCTGACCTCTGTCAGACATCAGGGTCCCATTGTCACCCAGGTTTGTCACATTGCAAAATGTCCCCACTTGCATAACATTCAGAACGTGACTTCCACTGGAGAATCCGACCAAGATGAGTCAGTCTGTTCTGGCCCAGGATGGATAAAACAGTATTTTACCCTTCCACCGAGAATAGCCCCTTTACTCTGTTCTCTGTCTTCTCTTTAGGAAGCATTTGAAATCTGTCCTCCAGCTCCTGTGGCGAGGTGAGGCTTCTGGCTCTGTGGGGTCTGTGTCTTGGGCTCAACCAGAGATGCTACCTCACGGCTCTTCCTGCCCAGGGACTCCCACCACTCGATAGTCCCTGAAAACCCTACCATATGGTAAGGATCTGGGCATCTTTCCTAGACCTTTCTAGTGACATCAGTGACCATGAGAAGACTCAGTCTGTGTTCCGAGTAAAAGTACGAGTTGTACTTCTGGGGTACCAAGAATTGAGTTCTTCCTTTTGGAATCTTGGTCTTTGAGTTAGGCTAGCCCTGCACCCTGCATAAATTTTTTCCTTTCCTGTATGATGACTTAGACAAGCACTTGATGATGGTTGGAACCAGCATAGCTCCCCCAAGGGCTCAGAGGGGGACCAATAATTACAGCTTGGAGATCTCCCTGAAGGCCCAGCTCCATCTTCAGGTCTCTGTTATGGTTTGTGTCTAGCTGTCCCCCCAAAGCCTCATGCAGTCAAGGGGCAGGGACTTCTATAGATTAAGACTTGATCTATGATCCTCTGGGATTATGTGATTTAGTACCGATCTAGAGTTTGAGACTTGTTCCATGATCCCTGGGATTAAGTGTTTTAAGTACTGCTGAGACTATGGGTGTGGCCTGAGGCAGATAGCCTAAGGCAGAGAGCCTGATGTAAAAAAGAGAAAGACAGAGAGATAGAGTAGAGCTGTTGCTCTCTGCTCCCCTGGTTAGCCGGTTGCCTCCGTCATGATTGTTGCTGTTCTGCCGCCATGAACTGGATGTGCTCTGCCCTGTTCCACTCAGCCTTGGGCAAGCCGAATATGGATTGAAACCTCCAGTAACTGTGAGCTAATAAACCTTTCCTTCCTTTATCTTGTGTAGGGTATTTGTTCCAGCAACGAGTAAAAAATAACTAAGACACTTTTGCACTTGACAAGCCTTTGTGGCAAAGTGGTGATCAGTTTAAGGGTCTGGAGAAGCAGTCTATGGTGTACTGATACAAAGTGCCTCTCTTAACTTCAGCTTAATCTCATTTCAATCATAGGTGCATAATGTTTCTGACTAAATGTTTTAAAAGGAGAGTTGCAAGAAAAAAATTATGACATTAGAATAAAACAGAACCTGTAGTACATTATGATTCCTAATGAAACAGGAGGGAAGAAAAAGGGAAGTTATTCTTTATAGAAAAAAAAAGCTAATAAAATATAAGGGATTAAAATTGTACCATTTCTACAATATTATTTTGCAATACCCAATGTCATTTTTGGTGTAGGCAAAGAACAGCAGTGTCTTAGTTATTCTTCTCTGGGATAAAATACTTGAAGGAGGAAAGGATTTTTAGCTCAGTTTGCAGGTATTTCAGTCCGTCATCAGCTTGCTTCTCAGAGGACAGCAATTCCTGTTAGGCAGAAGATAGCAGAAGCAGCAAGGGAGAGTCAAGCCCCTCCCTGTCCCTTACACTGTATGCAACTTGCTGGCAGTTTTAGGCACTGCCAGTCGAGCCAGGGTACTGCTCCAGCGCTCACCCCGCCCTTACTCTCCTAGCACCCTGGATCTCAGCACTGTACTACGTATTAGTCACACACTCTAGATTCTGCAACCTCTGAGATAAACCTCTAGGACTGCATAGGACTCTGAGGGAACATCTAAGTACAAACCATATCCATCAGTAAACACTAAAGCAATAGCGTAAGAGCTAAGAGTGGTGCTCCATCGTGGAGCACTTACCTAGCATGAGTGAAGACGGGGTTCAGTCACGACACTCAGAAAAAACAAATCCAAGTCATTGAGTGGGGGATTCGTAGGAATAAATCATTGATCAGTCTCAAAATTTCTATTATCAAGGACTATGCTGGCCCTCACCTATGATCCCAGCTCTCAGGAGGCTGAGGCAGGAAGATCATGCGTTCCAGAGCAAACTGGGCCATAGGGTACATTCAAGGCCATCTTGGGCTACAAAGTAAGACCCCAGAATAAAACCAAACAAACAAAAACTATGCAGTGGGCCAGGGCTGGCAGAGTGCCTGCCTAGCATGTACAAGGCCCTAGCTGCCGTCTCCAGTACTGCCCCATCAAAGGCTCTCAGGTGACTGCTTATCGAAGAGAAAAAGGTAGTTTTGTTACAGAGAAATGGTGAACAGTATCTTAATCTGCCTGCTACTAAGGCAGATTTGCCTATCACCAATGAGGAGGTGAAGCTGTTACCTCCTCTGATATGATGCAGTGTGAAGGACACACCAGCCGGTCATAGCTTTCCAACGCATAGTCCGTCGGCCTCTGCATCAGCCAATTAAAAGTTTCAAACGTTCTGAAAAAAAAAAAAAAAAAGATCTGGACTTCTCAAAAGAAATAAATACCATGAAAACAAGTGATTTTTTTTTTTTTTTTGAAATGGAGAGATATAACTAAAGCTAATATGTAAAAGCTAAATAGATCTTAGATTTTTAAACAAAAATTCATAGGGATATGATAGCTATGTTAACCTGCTTCTTTATGGTAACCATTTTACTGTTCGTATGTACTTCACAACATTATGTTATAAATCTGATACACAAGAAAATTTATTTTTAAAAGACTGTAAAATTTTTAAATGATCACATGTCATAAAAATAGTACTTCTACTATAAGGGACATTTTCAGACCAATTAGGGAAATTCAAATGCAGAGTATATATTAGGTGATATTAATCAATGTTAAGTTTCTCAGATGCAGTAGTCATTCTGAGGTTGCATAAGAAAATGTCTTTGTTTTAAGAGCTTCATCTTGAAGTATTCAGTGGTAAAGTGTCATCATGTCTGCGATTTATTTTGAACTGCTTCAAACATAAAAATTATACATATGGTGTATAAAATGTATGAGATATGCATAGAAAAAAAAAACAGGGAGAGGTAGCAAGTAGTTGGAGGAAAATGTTACCAGTGGATGAATTTGAGTGATTTTAAGTTTATATTTATTTTATAGCCTTCCAACTTCCTTGAAGGTTTGAAACTTTCAATGTTTCAATCCCTTAAAGGAAAAAAGAAGAGGAACAAAGGAGAGGTGAACAGGGGCCTGGCGGGATGGCTCAGTGGTCTAAAGCGCCTGCTTGGAAAAGCTTGGGCGGCTTCAGGGACCGCGGTTCGATTCCCGGCACCACATGCTGCGCCGGCCCTGCCCTCGGGGTGGGCTGAGCCGGTCATAAAAATGATTGAATAAACAAAGATTCTGAAACAAGAAAAAAATAAATAAATAAAATAAAAAAAAAAAAAGGAGAGGTGAACAAACTGAATATCAGCATCTTAATGAATTGAGAAGCTGGAAAAAGCCTTTTCCTGAAACAGCTGAGAGAAGCTGGGAAGACAGGCAGAATAAGCTGCCAATAAAATCACAAGGGGCACGAGGTCAGGGTATTTACATTCTAATGTTTAGACTGCTTCTGAGAATTGTTCCACAATGCACAGTTCTGCAGAAAAGTAAATCAGAGACCCAGTGCATATTCTGTCTCCCTCTGGGAGAATCACAATGAATATTTTTAGCATGTTTAATTCCTGAGGGAAGAAACGTGTTTAATTTTATTCAATGTCACAACTCTGAAACTTGTTTGACCATGGGACTCCCTTTTTAAAAGATTGCTCTACTTCATTTCCTCAAAAATAATATTCCCCAAACCAACCTACAGAAATCAGGATCCAGCCCACCTATATTACCCAAGTGAGGAAACACAAGCTCTGATTCGTTGGTTTGAGGGGCTGAATGAGAGGCTCACTTTGGAGAAAGATGACGTGTGAAGACAATTCTAACCATGTCCACAGAGGAGGAAAAGACACTTACTACAAAGACTAGGCAGCTACAAATATTTCACATCACTTCAACCAACAAAACCCCCATATTCCATCCCATTTATAGACGTTCTACATATAGGATCTGTTTTGCAAACATGACACCTTTGTTTATAACCATGGAGACATATGTTGTCTGCTCCTAATATTGTGCCATACGTGAGAAAATGAGATGCCTTCTATATGTGCTGCTAATTTAAGTTTCATCCTGTTATATGGACAAAATACCACATGGAATCGTGGTAGAATCACTCAGTCTTGGGCTACACTCTTTACTAACAGTTGCCATAGGCTAAGGGGGGAAAACTCCTCACGTTCTATTACTTTACAAGCCAGCCAAGTTAAGAACATATATCTGTCTTAAAATCACACAATCTCTTTCCTAGCGTCCAAGTAGATCTGCCCTGGGCTCTAACCATTGGTAAACCCAGCTCTGACTCTGACAGCTGCAGTTTGCATTCTGGGCATGAGTGCAGCATGAGGCAGGGCAGGGCAGCCCCGTCAACAGATGCCAACTCCCCTTGTAGAGGTGGCTGCTGGTTCTCACAGCTGGCACAGAGAACTGATGGAGTTCCCTTCCCTTGGTGGCCTTTATCTCCTGGTTACTAGGGGATATGCTTAAAGGAGACAGTCCTTGCACAATAAATTCAGACTGCAAATAAAGCACAGGGGGAGGGAGGAATACTACACTGTAGGAACGTTCCTTCATTTGCTATGCTTAATTGAAATTCCACAGATGAATGAAAGGGAGAAACAGTTCTCTTCAGGGTGACCGGGAATTGAAACAAGGTGGGTTCCTTAGCCTGTGTGCTTTTTAATGTGAAGATCAGTAGCAGCTTTCGCAGGCCAGGGAACTTTGTAGTCCCCTGCTCAGAGTCAGCGTCTCAGTGGGTGCACAGCAGATATTCATGGAAGAGGATGATGACTTTGAGGACTTAGTGCATTGTCTCAAGTATAGCCCTCCATAGCTCCTCACCTGGGATCACTCTTACCCAGAAGCCCCTTTGTTAGGCAGGAAGCTCACAGTCTCTCGCTTGTCCCCCGCCTGGCTTTAGTTCATCCTGCACTGATGTCTCTGCTGTGCCCATCTTGTGCCTGGATGCAAGGGCAGGGATTGAGGGGGTAGCAGGGAGATCTGGGGGGAGCTGCAGCTGGGAGCATGGTGGCACAGAGTGTATCTTCCTTCCCTGCAGCCACTCCTCCTTCTGGGAGAGGATTGTGCAACGTGGGAAGGCACAGTTTCTACACCTCAGCCTTGGCCACAGAGAGCTTAGCCTAGTGTGTGCCATGTGGCTGACCTTGACTGTGCTTCATCTGAGCCACAGCCCTAAGAGAAATTCTATCCCACCAGCTCTCTTGTTGCTTTTTCATCGTAGGAATGGCATGTTTGCGCAGGAGCTACTCCTTCAGTCTGGATCTGGGATGAGGGAGATATTAGGCAAGTTTTGAGACACGAATCTTCTTTATTTCTGATTCAAAAGTCCCATATACTGAGGCTTTTGTGGTTGTTTGTCACAGTAGCAGAGCTGACTAACTCATGCTGAGTGAGTGGAGCACAGAAAGGAAGCTTGCGGCTCAAGTATCCACCAGTACTGGTTTTCCCCACCAACCTGTCAAACTGTGATGAATGATAGGAGCTCCAGCAGATCTTGTCCCTGCTATTTTGACACTACCCTCGGCAATCTCTTTTAACTAAATAAGCACAGTCTGGTGCTTGTATGACATTCCAACTGCCAACTGAGCAAGCAAAGATCTTTGATGTAAGGGTGTCATTGTCAGTCACTTTTCTGTCACTGTGACAAATTAACTGAAAATAACGTAAGCAGGAAAGGTTAAATTTGGCTCATGATTACAGAGGTTTCAGTGGGTGGTCATCTGGCTCAAAGCAAGGCAGAACGTTATGGTGGAAGGGTGTACTGCAGGAAAGCTACTGGTGTCATAGTGGCTAGGAAGCAAGAGTCAGAGAGCCACAAAGGAAGAGGCCAGGGACAAGCCACAGTTCCCAAGGTCATAGTCACATGACACATGCTGTAACACAGGCCCTACCTCCTTATAGCACATTCATCCATGAACTCATCACTGGATCTTCTGAAAAACTTAGTGTCCTGGTTGTCTCATCACTTCCCAGGGGCTCACCAGCTAGCCTGTGGGAGACATCATAGATTTTCACCATAACAGTATCCTCTCCAAGGTTAGAGGAAGCATTAGCTTCCCCTAGAGACCTTCCCAAAATGCACTGGAGCTTTTACTTCTCTGAGCAGTAAGCAGTACTTAGTGTCTCCTCCAGCACTGGAGGTTCCAAAAGAACTTCCAGGAGGAAGAAGGATCTATGGCAAACCAACAGGGTGGTCTGCACAACTTTGACTCATCTATGTTTTATCTATGTCCTTTCCCCCAAATATGTAGCTAGTAGAAATTAAAATTAAGGGGCCCAGTGGGATGGCTCAGTGGTCTAAAGCACCTGCTTGGGAAAGCTTAGGCGGCTTCAGGGACCGCGGTTTGATCCCCAGTACCACATGCTGCGCCAGCCCTGCCCTTGGGGCGGGCTGAGCTGGCCATAAAAATGAATGAATAAACAAATAAAGGTTCTGAAACAAGAAAAAATAAAAAAATAAAAAATTCTTAAAAAAAAAAAAAGAAAAGAAAAAGAAATTAAAATTAAACACTGACCTACAATAATGTCCTGAACAGGGATCAACTGTATAGAAATAAAACATTCATGAATTTGGGTCCCCTTATAATTTTGCCTTACTGTTATTGGGGATCATGATTTGTTGGTTTAAGTTAGCTCTGTACCTTTATGAAGATGGCTATACTGAGAATACCGAAGTTTACAACCTCCTTTAAGAACTTTTTGACTATAAAATTCTTGTACACTTGTAAAATTTAACCAGATTATATTATACCAATAGATTTTGATAGCTATCATAAAATAAGTAGTTCAAACCAACAGATGATTATAACTGACAACAGAAATGTAATGTGAACTTTAAAAATATGCTAATGCTTATCTCTGTATAGAAATATTAGCCCACATTCTCTCTGTGACATATGTGTATGTGTTTGTAGTCTATTTTTGTAGTAGAGTAAAAAAAAAATTCAGCTCCAAAAATATCACTCTCCCCTTTGACATTTATCAGTGATAGCAACCATATTGGGAAGCACTAGGGTCCTGCAGAAGTATGGAGGTGCTGCCCGAAGCGTGGATTTAGGCTTGTTTTTAAATAGTTTGATAAATATCCTAACCCCTGCCATAACTGTAATGATGTTTTAGGTCAAATTACTATATGCTGGATGGTGACCAGGTTAATCCGATCTTAGTCTTCTTTGTAGACTCAGAGACTTATAGAGTGCACATAAAAGATTTGTGGATGGGAGGAAGAGTGGGTGGGTGGATTGATAGAAGACCAGATGGCAAAGTGGATAGACTGGCCAGGCATGGTGGCACATGCCTATAATCCCAGCACTTGAGAGGCTGAGGCAGGAGGATTGGTGCGAGTTCAAGACCAGCCTGGGCTACAAAAGTGAGCTCAAGGCCAGTCTGAAATGCATAGCAAGGCCCTGTCTCAAAAAGACAAAAAAAAAAAAAAAAGTATTATATATTCAAAGTGGATAGACTGGTTGCTTCTTCTGTCCAAAAAATAAGTCAATAAAAACATATAATTGTTTCTATGTTGATATTACTTTAATTCATTTCAGAAAGAAGGCCTATTTTCTCTGAATATAAAAAGACAAATACAGACAAATACAGATTAAATTATGATGATCATTCCTATAGTAGAAATAAGTCAGGACTACTATCTGAAGGTCTCCTGCCTTTCTAGTCCTCCTATAGACTCAGTGGTGATGGATAATTTTCTTCGCATCCTTTAAGGTCTTCCTTGGGAACCCTTCACAGTGACACCCCATGGCAAGTCTTCTTGAAGGAAGGTCATATGACCTGGAGCCAGTTATATTTGACAGTGGACTAAAATTCCTCTTCTATTTCTCCAATTGTTTTTTATAAAGAACAGAGAGAAAATTCAAATTAGAATTTGATTTTCTTCATAAGATTTGGTGAGGTTTATAGTTGTCTTAGTGGAACTTGGTTCCTACAGCTCTTCACCCCCTTAGGTTTTAATGGCCAAGTATTTGTTTCAACCTTGAAAATAAAAACGTTTCAAAGAGAAGTACAATTTTCCTCTTTGAAAGTCCCACATTGACCTTGAACTCTTGTGTAGCTATTGACCTCATATTGCAGAATTTGACGCTAGTTACTTCTCCAGGTTTCTTGAACTTGACAATGTCTTTAGCTTCTATGACCTCATGATCCTCTTATTCTTCACCTCCCTTTTTTGCTGGATCCTGCCCATTATCCAGCTCTTAAATAACTTTCCTCGGGGCTCGTCTTCAGCCTTCTCACCTTTCATTCCATGCCTGCGTCCTTAGTGCGCACTCCTGAGATCTCAATTCTCTGTCTACATTGGTCACTCTCAACTCTCTCTGTCTCTCTCTCTCTCTCTCTCTCTCTCTCTCTCTCTCTCTCTCTCATTCTCTCTCTCTCCAGCCTTCACATCTCCTGAGCTTCAGAGCTAAGGGTTCAAGTGATTTCCAAATGTCTGTGCAAGTGTACCCATACTTATATCACCCTCCTGCTCCGGGGCCGAGATCATGGTTGATGGACACACAGCACTTCTCCCCTTGGCCTGGGATTTGAAATTCACACTCGTGCAGCACAATAAACAGCTGCCAAGACATGAAACAGTTCCGTGCTTGCCTCATGGAAGTCATTATGCTGCCTTGGGGAATACAGAGATGACAAATATTTTCTACCATGAAGGAACTTGCACTTAGATGGAGAGAAATGCAGGCAAGCAAGCGAACAAGGGAGCACTGAATGGATGAATGACAGAGCGAGAGTGACTTTAAAAGAAGAAGACACTGAAAATATAAGGAGGACAGAGAAGGTCATGCTGAGTGAGGGTTTAAAGAGGAGGCAATGGTTTTGAAAATGACTAGAAACTTCCTCAAAAAAAAAAAAAAAAGAAGCGATGGGAGAGGAGGAAGGTATGAGAAAAAGCCCAGAGTACAGTTGTGTAGCTTATTTCATTTACTCATCTGATTGGAGCTCAAAAATTATTCTAAGATTGGAGGGAAGGGAACAGAAGAGCATGGTCACAGAAGAAACTGGAAAAGGGAGTGGGGGCCAGCCCTCAGAGCAGAGGCTCGCTTCATTCACTTCAGTGAAATGCACATTGTACTTCCTGTGAAAAGGGTAGGGTAGGCTGCCAACTTTCAGGGCTGATATTCACTTATGTATCTATGAACTGATAGAAGTTGACACGAAGTTAAAAATGTACCACCACGTGACTTCCTGCTATATTCCAAAGAAATTCATAGCAACAAAAATTGATATTTAGTGAGTCAGTATGTTTGGGTCCTTTCCCAAACCTCATTGGCTTCCTGGACAACTCTGGACAAAAAGCCAAATCAGGTTACGGAAGAAAGAACGGGGTAGAGGAAGAAGTGAGAGAGGGAGGAGGGAAAGAAGGAAGGAAGAAAGGGGCGGAGGGAGGGAGGAAGTGAGAAAGGGAGAAGAGAGGAGAAGGGGAGAAGAAGAAAGAGGAGAGAAGGATGAAAGAAGAATAAGAGCAAAAACAAAGCAATGAAAAGATCAAAAGTTCTATTTTTATGAACAATATTCTCATACTGAAACATCTTAGCAGGACAAGAAAGGTGAATGGATAAAACTGGTTTCAACAAGGCTTATGTATGTCTGAGTCTTACAAGGAATGAAAAATCTGAGCTTCTCAAGCAGAAGTGGATGGTTTCGCTCTGGGAAGGAACATAGGAATGTCACCCTATTCTCTATGGCCAGTTTTACCCAGCATGCCTAGAGAATTCCTCACTACGGAGTGTAACTCTTTTTCAATTCTCGAATAAAGAAAACAAGAGAATTTTCTTTACAAAATAGCACCGGCAATGCCTTACAAAGAGACAAGGCAGAAACTTTTTAAAGCCCAGACTACACATACCACTGTGTTGGAGACTGTGCTTTTTTTTTTTTTTTTTTTTTTCC
>PVJA010021925.1:0-34916 GCA_004027025.1 Myocastor coypus
TAAAAAAGAAAAAAACAAAAAAAAAAAAAAAAAAAAAAAAAAAAAAAAAAAAAAAAAAAAAAAAAAAAGAAAATAGGAGTACTTTACTGACATGTTATCAGAAACAAAAGTTTCTACTTGTACCACAAGATACCTATTATCTGGATCTTTCTCCATGTTTGTTATCATGCCAGACACACTGAAACACCAGTTTTTTGTTTGTTTGTTTTTATACCAGGAACCAAACCCTGGTATACTCTATATATCCCCAGATCCTTTTGTAAAACTTTGAGGGAAGGTTTTACTTACTCTATGTTACTCTTTTCAAAGTCAAAAGATCACTTTCGGCTTTCAGCTAGGAGGAGGCTAAGGTGCAACCTTCTTCAGTCATCTGGAATCTGGGTTCATCCAACACCAGCTGCCTCCAGCATGCTGCCCAAGTTCGACCTCACCGAGATCAAAATACTGTACCTGAGGTGCACTGGCAGTGAAGTTGGCGCCATGTCTGCCCTGTCTCCCAAGATCAGTCCCTTGGGCCTGTCTCCAAAAGAAGTGGGAGATGACATCACCAAGGCAACTGGTGACTGGAAGGGTCTGCAGATTACAGTGAAACTGACCATTCAGAACAGACAGGCTCAGAGTGAGGCGGTGCCTTCTGCCTCTGCTCTGATCATCAAAGCCCTCAAGGAGCCACCAAGAGACAGAAAGAAGCAGAAAAACATTAAACACATCGGAAGCATCACATTTGATGAGATTGTCAACATTGCCCAACAGATGCAGCACCGATCTTTAGCCAGAGAACTTTCTGGAACTACTAAAGAGATCCTGGGGACAGCTCAGTTGGTGAGCTACAATGTAGGCAGCTGGCACCCTCATGATATCATAGATGACATCAACAACGGTGTTGTGGAGTGCCCAGCTAGCTAAGGAGCATAAGAAGATACCATCAACTAAAAGATGATCTGACAAAAAAAAAAAAAAGTCAAAAGATCAAAATTATAGAACTTATTAAAACTAATATATGGTCCTATGGTATGGATATGCTAAAATGATCTACGTTTCTATGTATGCATGTATGTATGTATGTATGTATGTATGTATCTCAAACCAAAGCAAAAGATTTTCCTTGTATATATAGGTAGATTTCTTTCTGAGATATTTCAGAGTTTGAAAAGTTTTAGTTATAATTATACCAGCTACACCTTTTTGTTATATATTAACTCATAATTAGCTTCTCTTTAGACACATTGGAATATCAGAATTAAAAATCACATTTGTAATTGAGGAGGAGTTTATGAATTAATTTAAATTCAATCATCTATCCCAGATTTATTGAAATTTCTTTAATAGTTAAACACATAATAAAGCATTACCATAAAATATTAAAATCCAATTATTTGTTGGTGTTTACTTATAAAACAGATATTACAGCTTTGTATATCTGAAAAGTCCCCTCTTGTTATTCACCAATACTGTTTCACTTTCTGCAACATTCAAGATTTAAAGAAACTAGCCGGGCATGGTGGCGCATGCTTGTAGTCCCAGCACTTGGGAGGCTGAGGCAGGAGAATCAGTGTGAGTTTAAGACCAGCCTGGGCTACAAAAGTGAGCTCAAGGCCAGCTTGAACTGCATAGTGATACCCTGTCTCAAAAAGACAAAAAAAGAAAAAGACAAACAAACAAACAAAGATTTAAAGAAACAACACAAACATGTAAAAAATAAGTAGAGCTATCATCTGATTATAGAAATAAGGGCGTCATATGGCATTGACAAGTATGTCTCATCTATTTTTACTTCTGTGTATAACTTAAAACAGTTTGCTTGTGAAATATTTAACATTTTTATTGTCATGATTTTCTTAATTTTATTACAAAATTTATTGTCACTTTCTTTGGTATAGTACAGTTGCTATCATTCTAGAAACTTTATTAAGACCTTCCTACATTTAGCTTTCTCATGGCAAATTTCCCCAAATTACATATTGAGAACATTAAAAGTTGTTCATGAATAACAAAAGAGGAACATTTGATTCTTTTGTGATCTTTAGGAGAGGCCAGAGGGTGCCTCTGGAGACCTAAGAAATTTGTGGTTGGTGAGCATGCTTCATATCATCCTCGAATGAAATTAACACAGGGGATTTAATATTCAGTTCTTCGTTAACTAAGTCTAAGCATATTTCCAGAGTATGGGAAGATGTACAAACTCAGAAAACGCATACTTTTTTTCCTTGTGATCAGCAATTTAAAATCAAGACGTAGACATGTACATGCCTAAAGAGTTAAGGTTTTAGATTCTAATAACAATTCTAAAGTCCTTATAATGAAATAAAGTAGAAATTAACTTATAGATGGTTCCAATTTTCATATGTTCTCTCTTTTCATTCTGCAGTGCTCATGATTTGTACAAGTTCTATAATATCAGCTGTTCTTACTCAAAATTTTCAATATATAAACATTCCAGATAATCTAAATATTTATGAGCCTAGAGAAGCCCTCATACTAATATTCACTTTAATCTTTTATTTGCAGGGGTGGTGTTAAATTCAACTAAAGAAATTTAATGTCCTATATATCTTTAACATTCTACACATTTGGTTAAGTATTTTCTACCTGTAATAATCCATGGCTTTGAAAACAGCTAAAATTTGTTGGCTGAAAATACAAGAGAACATAGACAAAAACTCAAAGCAATGCTTTACTATTGCTTTTGAATTAGGGGCAGGATTACCACCTTCTCATCTATAAGTTTCACCTTAGACAATAAAAAAATTTTAATGTCAAGTGCATTAAATATTGATTTTAAAATGCTTGCGCAGGCACATTACAGATGCTGGAAACATTAGCAACTATCCCATTTTTAAAACTCTATTTTGAATGCACTTTTTTCCCTTTGGCCAAAAGCATATGTCAGAATATATATAGGAAACATAATTAAGCCTTTTAACTTTGTGGAAAATAAGACTATGAAACAGTCTGCTGTCATTTCCTGATTGAGTAAAAACCCTCAATGACCCTTTGCAATAGTATTGCTTATTTTCCAGAACTGGTTCCTATAATTATCCTTATGTGTACTAGGTGCTTTATTATTTTTTTCTTATAAGCAAAAGTAGCTTTATTTTAAGTGAATATAAGCTAACCAGATGGATATAGATTGCCACAGAATCTTCATTATTATGACTATATTCACTTTTTAGTTTAGGAATGCAAGTGTCTGGGCTGCCACTCAGCCACTTGTGCCAGCCAGCCAGCCACCAGGATTCACACAGAGCTTCCTGTGCCCTGATAAGTTGGTAATATAAGTTGAATCAACTGGTGCAGAGTATAAATCATACATAACCTTGTTCAAGTGAAAAGATCAGATCTAAAACAGGTGAAAAAAATAAATTCTAGTTCTAAAATCATCATTTCAGCCAAAGAAATCTTTATATACTGATTTTATGAGATCTGAAATTACACAAGGGCTAAATAAATAACCGCTAATATTGCCTTCAAATTCGAGATCCAATGTTTTTTTTTTTTTTTTTTTTTTTTGTCTTTTGAGACAGGGTCTCGCTATGCAGTTCAGGCTGCCCTTGAGCTCACTTTTGTAGCACAGGCTGGTTTCAAACTCACATTGATCCTCCTGCCTCAGCCTCCCAAGTGCTGGGATTACAGGAGTGAGCCACCATGCCCGGCTTCCAATTTCTTTTAAGATGAGGAAATATATGTCAAATGCTATGTACAGTATGCCAAAGTGATCTAGAATAAGGCAGGCATAGTGGTAACTCATGGGACAGGTATTTTCATTACCCATCCACCATCAATAACTATGTTTCAGTATTTCATGTTTGTTTGCTCTGCTGCTAAATAACTTTTCCGTCATTAGCTTGCCTTTTTATGCCCGGGGAATGTCTGGTTTTTAATATCCGTTATGCTAAAGCCACCAATATCTTCCTCCTTCTGAGCCTGTTCACTAGTTGAGTTAGTGCTGAAACAAGGTGGAATTAAGGGTTTAGGCTTCAGGAATCAAACATATTAAGATTTTCTGCAAATTACTGTTTTCAAACTAATTTTAGAGGCATTTAGAATCCAAATTACTAGCCGGGCGTGGTGGCTCATGCCTGTAATCCCAGCACTTGGGAGGCTGAGGCAGGAGGATCGTTGTGAGTTCGAGACCAGCCTGAGCTACAAAAGTGAGATCAAAACCAGCCTGAACTGCACAGTGAGACCCTGTCTCAAAAAAAAAAAAAAAGAATCCAAATTACTGTTAATATGTCTACTATTAAACATAAAATTGTGTTGAGAATCTCAACGCTTTCTGTGAAAAGAGTATTATTAATTTCCAGCATCCAACACATTGTTGGATAAAATGCATAATAAAAATAAGAATACTGATAAAAGGCTAAACAATTGACAGTATAATAATTTATTATAGAGTTTAATTTGTGTTTCTAGTTTCACTCAACTACATGTTGAAATTATATGCTTTTATAGGAATATATATATATATATGTATATATATATATGTATATATATATATATGTATATATATATATACATACATATATATATCATTGTTGGCATAACATGTTTCTTCCATATTAGTAAAATGTCTTGAGGGTTGTAATAGACTATTGATCTTTTCATAGTCATGAGTAATAAGATTAGAAATTAAATATACTAGTTAAATACCTATTGTGTGCCAGATATAATATATATATATATATATATACATATATATATATATATATATAATCTGACCATGTTTTCAGATTAATAAAAACAGAGAATCTGAAAAAGATAAATGATTCTTACAATATTAATGGGATTTTAATCTGCCTAATGCCAAATAAGTATAATGCTATAATTTACTTTTATGTTTCCACTACAAAACAAATCAATGTACTAGAAGATAGTAACTAGAATTTATAAATGGTGAAATTAATATACATAGGAAAAGTGATGTCCTTAAGGTCACAGAGAACTTGACAGCAGACATTTGCCTTAAGTAAATCTAAATAAAATCCAAATAAAATATTGGTTTGCTTGGTTTTTAATCTCCTCATATTTTAATGTAAATCAGGATTCAGAAAATGTCCACTGTTTGTGCATCTACATTATATGATAAAAAGAATGGATTTATATACTAAATATTTATATATTATATGCTTTATATTTATATGCTTGGCATATATATATATATGTATATATATTAAAATCAGTGTACACCTTGTGTGAGTAGGTGTTATTTCCCCTCACAGATCAGTTAAATCCAATATTCTAGATAAGGAGAAAAAATTGCATAATTTAAAAACAAATATAGCAAATAAAATTTTCAACTTTTCAACAAAAAGATTTGTATTGTTTAGAAAAATGTAATGCACAGCTTCTAGATAAGTACTTACAAGAGGAAAGGAAACAAAATTTAAAGAGAATTCATGCTCCACTGAATGGTCACTTAGTGATTTCATATACGTACTCTGCGTAAAAAATACAGCTTAAGTACACATTTATTTAATGAAAGCTTAAACAGTTTATAAAGCTCACAAATAAATCATGCTAAGCATTTTACAGACTAACCCAGAGTCTTTATTTTAATGCCTTGAATTAGGCATAGTTTTCATACACAAGTTTTAGACTGAGATGGGCCTAGCATATCAAGTACTACTGTCCTTACTTTACTGTCCTTTAATAAAATTTACACAAATTTTACTCATTTATAATTAGCATACCAAACTGCAGTTCACACATACACTTTCAAAGTAAGAGTGAGTGTATTGCTGTATAAATGAAATTGTTTTTCAGAGATTGTTCCCTGGCAGATGGATTAATATTACCTTGTCTCATAACAAACCATTCTGAAAACTACTCCAGATAAAATAACATTGAATTATTAATTACACAGGCATCCTGAGTTTAATAATGATTCTGAGCTGCTCACATTTCTCCAAGCACTTTATTTTCCAGTCATGGCATCACCAGAGACAATTATCAAGTCAAGAACTGAGACGCTAAAGTTACATGGAAGTGAAATCATAATTGGTCTCTGACCCTGCTTTGATACCAATTAAGTTCAACTCTTTTATTTTCTTCTTCTAAATAATGCAAGCTTTGTTGTGTCAGCTATTCATAAATATTCTTTAATATTTACAACTAAATGACATTATTTGCCACCATGGCTGGAATCCAAGGGCATCACAAATGATAGTTAATAGTTATTTTCATTACATTTTTATAAGTGGATATGGATGATACAGAAAGGAGGTTTCATTTTGACAGAGTTGCACACATACACAACATAATCATTTCTCCCACCTCCATTGTCTCTTTCCTCCTGTTTCACTTGTCTTTTGGGAGTTCCAATGAGTATAGTGTATTTTATAATAGTCCCCAACAGTTTGCCACTAGCTAGATCCAATGTCAACAGTGTGAACATGTTAAACTAAATACAGTCAAATAGACTTTTGCCTTCGCTGTCCAAAATCCTGTTCTGGAGGGTTTAACTTTACACTAGGGAATAGATACACAGGGAAACTCTAATTTGGATCTTGTAACAGCTTCTAGGGTCACATTACAGCGAAAGCTCTGGAAGGCATAAGGTCATCTCATCTTAGTATTGACAGATAACAAGGTTTATTTAAAATTGCAACTCAGTGAAGTAAATGTGTGAAGCTAACCTTAGGAGGGGAAATGGTGTAGGAACATCTTACTCACGTAAGCAGTGAACTGGGGTAGATTTCCTGTCTAATAAAACCAAGCATTTATTAACCTCTGTGTGGCATGTTGAAAAATGTGCTGGACTGAATTTAGAGCCCGCAGCTTTGGCAGTGCTTCTGAAGTAGCTCTTGGCTTGAAGTTTAACCAGGAGTCACTGGAGTTAGTTTCCTTGCTAGTGACTGTGAGCTTTCTTCTAATTCTAAGTTTGTAACTGTAGTTAAATACACTTTTTGCATTGAGAAAGAGGACACAGTTAGGCGTTTACAATCTGGAGTGAGAAAAGAAAAGGGAACAGCAATATTGATTGTATATTAAATAAGGTATCTATTAACTGCCAACTTCAAATGCATTGATTTAAGTAAGATTATTCTTCAGTGACTTGACAAAGTAAAAAATTGTTTTCCCAAGCATATTTTTAGAGAAACAGGAGACAAATATATTTCAAAATAAACATCTACGTAATTCATTCAATGTTTACAAGTATATGAACTACAGTGTTCAGACATAATGTTAATGGATACAAAGTAGTAATAGAATTTGTTATTATGTTCTCAGAAACATGTAGGGTCATAGATAAGTTGACATGGGGTGATGTGCTATAAATAATCATACATGTGTGTGTAAGTACAACATGTAAATATATACAATCATGAATTTGTTCATTGCCCATGTTATTAATCTTGACCAATAAGAATAGATTTTATTTATGTTAGTATGGTCTGTGTATGCAAATTCATCCATTTGTAATTTTCCCTGTGTACGTGTTATGGGCTTAGGATACAAAAGTAATGCCAAGTACGATGTGAGGCATCTGAATACATGCAAAAGGGCCTCAGGAACTGTGTTCAGCTGAGCTAAGAGGAGACACCTTGCCTTTTGGGAAGAGAGCAGTAAAACACTTGGCTTTCAGCTGAAGAAATTTTAGCATCATTATATCAACAACATAAAAGTATTGATCAGTTACTATCATAAACTGAGTAGCCTTAAGGTCAAAGAAATTATTTTAAATGCAGTTCCTTGCTACAAAAAATTTGCTGACTGTAAAAAGAAAGGATGCCAGATAAAATGGTCCTTTTCAACTTTTAAAAAGAAGTTCCCTATTCAGCTTTTATAAAATATATTTTTTTTATAAAATAACAAGCAGTTTAAAGTACTATGGCAGTCCTGGGAATGTAGATCAACAACAGGGTGTTTCACTAGCATGTGCTAGGTCCTGGGCTCTATACCACAAAAATTCAAACGAAAAGTAAATCAGGAAAATAATAAATACAGTAAAAGTTCCATGTTAGTTACTTTTCTTATTGCTGAGACAAGATACCAACACCCAAAGTTAAAAGGGGAAATGCTCCTTTAACTCAAAGTTTGTAAAGGTTTCTTTGCGTAATGGGCTGGCTCCAAGGCAGAGCAGTGCATGGCAGAGGGGCAATGGTTAACAGAGGGAAAAGACAGCAAACACAAGGAGAGGAACTGTGTGAGAGGCCAGGCCTCTTTCTGTCTCTTTTATCTTATCCAGATGGCTGGGATTAGAGTGGTGGCGATTCAGTCAGCAGACTGATCCAGCAATCACTCACCCATAAAACAGCACCCTTAATTCAGCACTGTGCTACAAACCCCAGGTTCATTTGCCTTGGAAAAATCTCCATGGCCACCTGAATCTTTGGATGAACATCTGGACACAACCACAGCATTCCACCTGAGGCCCCCCCCAAAGTCTCAGGCAAAGCCCTCTATGAAAAGCAATTAGTCCATCTGCAGGACTTGTCAGAGTCTTAAGTTCAGCATTCTTAAAAAGTCCATGCCCACAAATCTCCCCTGAGATGTAAGGTCAACTTCTAGGTGTGAGCCCCTGTGCAAATGAAAAGCGAGTTAAAAACTTCCTACATTCAATGGCACAAGATAAACATTTTTATTGCAAAAGTTACAAATAGGGAGATACAAAGGAAAGAGACTAAAGCAAGTTCAAAATCGAATGAGCAAGCATTAAGTTCTGTAATTTCATAGCCAGCATCTGAGATAATCTGTATCAAGATGGGAATGTAACAGACATTGAAAGTTACATTAAATCATTCTTCCCCCCCCCCCAATCATGACATAACCTTTTTCCCTTTATTCTTTGTTATACCACTAAGTCGCCAGGTGGGCCCAAACCTTCCTTCATTCTTTCTCAGCCTCCCAGAGAACTGGGAATCCAGACATTCACAGCTTAGATTTAGACATCCTGCTCAGGTGAGATTTTCTCTTTATTTTTAAGTTTAGTCCCCAGGAAATCCATTCTAAGTCTCTAATCCCCAGCTTGCTAAATTTAATTATGGCTCACATCATAGACTCATTTTTTCAGAATTCTTTCATATCTTCACAAATACATTGTGACTCTACTTTTTAAAAACTTCACCAGGTTCCCTAAAGAGCTATGCACAATGGGCCGAGCAGTACCTACCACTTTTCAGAGCAAAACCAGTTCTCTCTGAGAGAAAGATTTCAGTACAACTCTGCTGTGGGGAATCAGGCATGGCAGATGATTGATTGTAGTCAGTTATCCAAACATCTGTTACGTCACACCAGGAAGGATAGCAGCCCTCAATGAGCACAGAAGTGGTACTTTCAGAATCATTGTGTATCTGGTACTAATGTGTTATCAGCATTATTCACGAAAATATGCATAACTCAAAATAGAATACAGTTTCTAATTCCATAAAAGTGATATAACCAAGAAAGGAAAAAAATAGAGTTAAGAAATACTTTTGCAAACATACTTTAAAGAATAGATATATCATATAATAGAATGTTGGGTGAATAGGAAGAAAATTCTTAATAATTTTCAACAGCCGGGCGTGGTGACACACGCCTGTAATCCCAGCACTTGGGAGGCTGAGGCAGGAGGATCGTTGTGAGTTCGAGACCGGCCTGGGCTACAAAAGTGAGCTCAAAGCCAGCCTGAACTGCACGGTGAGACCCTGTCTCAAAAAGCAAAAAAAATAAATAAATAAATAAATAAAATAATTTTCAACAAATATATTGTTGTGTTAAGATTCTAGCTGTTTTAAAAAACAGAAAATTTTCATTTGAGACATAGCACCTGGCCTGAAGCTATAGCTTAGAAGAGTGCTTCCTTAGCATGCACAAGGTCCTGGGTTCAGTCCCCAATATATCAAACAAATAAAGCAGCACAAAACCAAACAAAAAACTCTTGCTGAATCACAAAACATAACCCATCCACTCTCCAGTTTCAGAACAAAGGTTTGATTTGTCTTACACAAATCTTGTCTTCAGCGCTAACAACTTGGTACAGCTATGAGATACATTCACAATAGTCTTTGTTGAAAGTTTTAAAACTTTATGTTCTGACAAGTATATAATTTTTCGTCTTAGTGAATTATATACATATATATGATTCACATTTGTTATAGATTGCTTAAGATAACTTTTCTACTTAAGAACAGAGTATTGTGTATGAAATCATACTATACTCCAGACAAATTTGCTTATTATTGCATCATAAGTGTAATACTCTGGGGTATGAATACTTGCCCATGTGGAATAATTTGTGGTCCCTGAATGTTTACACACAATGCATTTTCTGTGGGTCAGTCAAATGTGAGCATGAAATTGACCAGCATGAAACTCTGAGCAGTATTTTCTGGGATCTTGGTAGAGGGAATCACTCTACTAAATAGTGTGACAGTGCTTCTCTCTCTAACAAATGGCAGCTATGCTATGACCAAAAGGTCTTACTCCCTTAGTCTGAATTCTGCCCTGCGTCTCGTTGAGAGTGCCTGTGTCATCTACACTCTTTATAAAGTTCTGTAGAAAGTGGGGCTCTGGAAGGTAGCACAAAGATATTAGCACTCTGGTTATTATGCATGGGAGGAAAGGAGAGTTAACAGGAAGAAAGCAAAATGAGGAGAGGATGGGGAAGATGAGAAGAGGTGGGAAAGGAGCTAGCATCAAAATGCCCAATAAAATTTTCTAGGAATTCATAAGTAATTTATATAGGATGGAAAATGAGTTCTACTATTTTTGTCTGTTTATATGGCACAATACACCCAAATAGTAACTGATAGTATTATTTCTTTATGTGATCATTCTTTCTACTACCTCTGGTTTGATTTTCCTCTTTGGGCTTTAATGGTTCTACTTTCTTTTCAAGTATCCCAAGCAAATACATCTGGCTTTCTTTGGCTATACCTCAAAGGTAAATGTATATACCTCCGAAGGCTGTTAACCTACCCCATTCATCCTATAAATCAGACAACTGCTCAGCTATCTGATTTTTGAAGGCAGCCCTCAAAGTCAAATATCAGATTTGACCTTATGATACTTTATTGAGCAGTCTGAAGAAGATGCCTGAAATAATAATGAACTCCACCAAATAGAGAAAAATTCTTAGACATTGCTACCTTGTGTTCTACTATAACTTGAAGATATACAAAATAAATTCAGCATTAAATTAACACCACTGATGCTGCATTCTCTCTAATAAGAAATGTAAATTATTTTCCTTTTACAGCTATGTTTGTGTTTGCATACCTCTCTAGTACTCGTAGTCATAGCTCACTTGCAGGACATGAAAACTTTTCTGCAAGTCACTTTTTACTTGTGTTATGTGAAAAATAGTTTTGATTCCACACCCCAGGGATCACTATAAGGATATATTATTCAAATTTCCATTTTACTATTAAAGTATGTAAGTGTCACAAAAACTGGCACGGGCTTTGTATTCAAAATTTTGTTCTTAGTCAGGTGTTCAGCTGTGCTTTGTTGCTTATAGTAACTGTACTAATATTTTTTCTTTATAGCACTGAGAAAAATTAACATCTATTTTCCTTCTATCTCTAAACTAATTAAAATATTTTATTACTCTCTTATTAGAAATGACTTATAATAACTATTCAAAGTATCATCACAGAAGAACATAAGACAAAGTTTGTGACTGCACGTCCAACAAAATTTCATGGTGGGAATATCTTAAAGTCATTTCCATTGCTTTTGTTTCCCTGACATGAATATATGATAGGTCACTGAAAACTATCATATCATATCAATTAATGGGACTACTCTGGGAACATAACTAAAGAAAATTCCTAAGAAAGGTAAAGGACACAATTAACTCAGTGGTTATGCATGTTAGGAGACTATCCTATGTGCAACCTTTAGCTATAAGGGCTGTGATAAAAGTATAGATAACAGTCCATGACACAGACAGCGGAGTGTTGCCTAGTCATACAATGAGAGATGGAATGAAGTTCAGGGACTGGGATCAGCATGCCCAGGAGGCAAAGAGCACAGTCTCATGGGGAATATTTGAGATTCACTATGCCTGTGACAGTGGGTAAAGATCTAAGGACTGGAGAGGAAACTATATTGCAAAGGTTGAAAATGAACTCAGGATGCTAGCAGAGCAAGCCAACACATTACGTCTTTAAAATCTAAGCATCATCAACACACTAGTGATTCCAATCAATTCCTCTCCTTACTTGTTCATTTATTCAGTTTGAGTGCTCTCTCTGAGATACTTTAATGTGTAGGCTAAACATTCTACTCCTTTAGGAAATACTGTTTATTGGATATGTTTCAAGTTTCATGCCACAGTTAGGTCTGCTGGATGTGCTGAATATCACCCACAGGTCTTGCTTACAGACTTGTTTCAAATTATAAATCAGTTACTGCATTCAGTAAAAGTTATTAACCTGGCACTAAAGATTGTGAAAGCACTATATTTAAGACACATAAGGCATACTAACTATAACATCTATTGTATAGCTTTAATATACAAGTGCCTGAAACATATATAAATAAGTATTAAGGGTAAAATGGAAGTCTTGTGAGGGAATATTCATTTCTCCTCAATACTCACACTCTTGTTCTAAGAGCATTGGATGCCCTTGCTCTTGGTGAGATTCTACCAGAAGAAGATACAGCTCCCCACCCCCTGCCCCCAACACAACACTCAACTGCCGGACTTGCCTGGGAAGTGGGCACGCATGATCACATCTGTCTCAAGTTACTTTTCACTCCTTGCAGGAACAAATACTCAACACTCAACATTAAGGAAAGAAAGTTTTATTTAGCTCACAGTTTGTGGAGGTTTCAGTCCATGCACTGCTGGCTCCAAGGCAAATGGCAACAGTTCGTGGCGACAGAAAACAACGAAGAGCAGAAGATGGGAGCTGCTCCGAAGTGGTGCAGCTGTGAAGATCAAGCTCCTGCTAAGTGGCTCAGCTGCAAAGCGGCAAGATGAAGACTAGGACGTCTCCAACAAAGCTGGAGTGGAGGAAGCCTTCCTTAACTCCTATATGTAGTCTTTTTGTGTGGAGTCACTCTAGAGGGGCCTAATTGCTCCCTAGGGCAAGTTCAATCGCTCCCCAAGGTGTGCGGCTCTCCTCCCTGCAGGGCGACCTCCATCCACGACTGCCCAAAACCACATGGGGCCGACCCAGGCAAACTTCGGACTTCTCAAGTTGACCCAGTGCATCAACTACCACACCATCTAAGCGGAGGCTCCAAGACCTACTGAACATTATGCGTGTTCTTTCTTTTCCTCTGCCGCATAAACTGCAGTCACCAAAGGCAGCCACCCTTTGTTTACTCTGTAATAAGATTGAAAGATGTATCTGTGTTTCAAACAGTATTTTGGTGTGCTTAGGCCCAATGCTATATGATGAATTCTTAAACAACTTCTCCAAGCTATGGTCACATGGAGTGTGCTTACTGAAGTCAGAGTGATATAATATGAAGACCTAGTCTATAACATGTAGCGCTGAAGATGGAGGAAGCAATTGATAAGCCAAAGACAGCAAGTAGCCTCAACAATTGCAATAGCCCATGAAAATAAATTTCTCTGCTATCGACTCCAGGTTGAACCACCAGAGTTGTGTGCATGACTCTCCCATCTGGCAACTTGTCCTATCAATGATACAAATGAATTTAAGCACTTTGATATCCTGACACAAATAAATCTAATTAAAAGTTTATAAATGGAATCTAGTCAGTAGGTTGAGTTAAGAAAAACTATTGCCCAAATATCAATATTAATTAATACTATCCTCATAAATTATAATTGTTAAAATAATCAACACATGTATATTATTAGAGAAATTTATATCCATGGAGAGTTTATCAATTGTTAATTCTCTAAATTTTAACATGGGAATCTTACAAGTGACCCATTTCTAGTGTATGCATTTACTACTGCTATACTACAAGTTAGCTATAGTCCGGTTCTTTTATATCATTTATATATTTTTGTTAGGGAACTGTGATATGATAACATCTGAAATCAATGACATTTTTGCATTATTATAATCAAAGACAAGTACTTTGTACTACTTATCAGGGAGTCTTTGTGATATTGCTAAACGTAGCTCTTTAATCACGTTGTACATTACTGTATTTTTATTTTGTAATAGAAAAAATGTGACAACTTAAATTTCTAACTGAACTGTAACAACAACCAATCACTAGGACAGTGTGCATAGTACATATAATATGTTCCAGGGCACTTAATCAAAATCTTTAAAATTCACCATAAATAAATCTCAGAGGTGAAATATGTAGAAGGCAAATACGGGATGCAAAATGATATGAATAAATTGCTATCATCTTCACAATCTAAAAGCATAGAAAATACCATTACGTTATTTCTTGGAATATACAAATTTATTTTTTCATGATCAAGTGAGGGTTTTTCCTGGAATATGAAGTGTGTTCAGTGCTTAAAATGTGAGCCATTCAGTTGATTCTATTAAATGGCTAATAAAAAAAAAGTCACAAATTTTAGGGTTTAAATCATCAGAGGTAGTAAGGGAGTTAAATACCCACAAAACTAATCAAGTAGATATTTTTTGTACAACCACTAAAAAGTGTATAAAATTAGTTTAGAAAATTATGAACTATTAAAAAAACTAACAAGAAATTATAAATCCTTTAGGGGGAAGTAATACAATTTATGGCACTCACAAAGAGTATTTTTAAAGGCCAGTTTGTTTTAACAAAAATAAGCTAGGAGGCATACAATGATACTGGAATGTGTGGCTCATAAAGAAAAACAAAAAGTCAATCAATAGATGATATCACTGAGAAGGCCAGATGTCTTGTCTGAAGAACTTACTACACATGCAATTTCTTTTTTATTCTTCTTCTTTTTATTTTAAAGAAGAAAATAACAAAAACAAATAACAAGAAGAAGGAAAAACAAAGCACTACAAGAGAATAAAACTGGTACAGAATTTCAAAAACAAAAATTGGAAATTAAAAGTGGTTGTTATATTACATATTGCTATCATCAAATTTGTTGTTCAGACTTTAGAGCAAATTTGAAAAAATAAGAGAGAGAAAAACATCAAGTTTTATGAAAAGGAAGAGATGACATTTTAACCATTTGATCCATCTTATATGCTTATATCTTGTAATCTCTGCACATGTAATTTGAATCAACTATTCCAAAGGACTAAAAGAAACTGCATTTAAAGAGTGAGACGGAGCTGGGGAGATAGCTCAAGGGCACAAGTGCCTGCCTGGCAAGTGCAAGGTTCTCAGTTCGATCCTCGGTTCCACTAAAAATTTAAAAGTAAATAAATAAATAAATAAAGAGTAAGAGACATATAAATAAGGCATCACAGTATAAACCAATCCAGTGATAGATTTACATAAAAAGAAATTAATCTACTTTGTAATGATAACTAATTTTGCTGAAATAAACAATATGCTAGAAGGTAACAGCAGATTGAATGTGGCAGAAGAAATAATCACCTACTTCAAAAATATCTTAATTGAGATGAACAGGTTTTATAGTTTGGAATGCACCTATTTATTTATTTATTTATTTATTTATTTATTTATTTTTGTAGCCAGCTCAGCCTACCCTGGGGGCAGGGCTGGCATGGCATGTGGTGAAAGTGATGGGACCATGGTCCCTGCACTTTGCCTGAGCTTGCCTAAGCAAGTACTTTAGACTCTTGTGCTATCTCACCAGCCTGAGAATGCACCAATTTTAAGTCATGAATGGGAAAGAATCACCCAAGCATTATTAGGGAGCAAAGCAGGGCCTGGGACAGAGTGTGAAATATGTCTATGGAGATGTAGGGTATAAAGGAAACCTCAACAACTTTAGCCAAGAAATTAGGGTATTCTTTTGAGGTATTTAAAATGACACAACATATTAACCACTGGGTACTGACATTACTTACGTGAGGTCTGATCATATTACCTTTGTACCATTTTTGCCATCTATTTTCTAATATTTTGTATTATAAAATATAAAGAGAAAGAAAAATGATATTGAAAGCATTAGATTAAATTCATGCTTAAAATTACTCTGAATATGATTTTAGACATAAATCTCAAGAGAAGGCTTATCTGAATATTGACAAAGTGAGTAGCTCAATTTGAATTTGAATTTGAATAGAATCTGTATCTGCACAGGCCAGGAGCTGTGCTAAGTGTTTTACACATATTATCTCTCTTAGTCCTATCTGAATCTCATATTGAATGTGAAAATTTACTTTTTTCCATAATTGATAGATGAGAAGACTAATAAAATCACATATTTTAATCAAAATTGCACACAGTAGAAAATAAGAGCAAAATTGGAATTCAGTCATTTCAGCAAATACGACACCAGAAAGAGTATGGTGGTCCACCAAGGGACATTACAGTAGTCTTACAAAATAAAGACTACTCTCAGGATGTCAGCAAGCTATCACCTCTAACTCATAGTCCCAATTTTTCATGTAACATAAAAAGTAAAAGACTTCTAACAGAGATTTGGTGAACTTTAAGAACATAGGCAAGTGTGTGGACCCCCCAGGCGAAGCTCCTGGGTCATGTGCTCAGACTTTCCCTTTCTCCACCTTCCTGCTCTCTTCTTTTATACAGAATGCCCCATCTACAATTTGGGGACAGGGTTGCTCTGTTTTGCTTTTCCTGAACCATCTCTGGTTCTTTCTCATTACATAGGTGAAAGTCACAGAGAAAATCACATACTAAATCAACACTAATATACTCAAAGCCACAGCCAAAGCTTGTGCTTGACAGGGGACGACATTGAAAGTAGAAAGCAAGAGGTAGACTTTGTGGAAAATGAAAAGGGATCCGGTGATGGGGTTAGATTGGAGGGCAGGTACAGGAAGGATTTAAAATGATTAAGGTATCATAGGTATGTGTACCAATTCCCTATGGATATGATCATTAAGAAACCCAAACATATATCAATAAAGAACAAATTTGAAAATATCAACCATTTTTCAAAGACATTAAATTTTATAAAGATATTTAATTAGCTTAAAAATTGTCAAATTGAAAAAAATACAAATAAACAAAAAATAAGTAAAAAATAAATTGTCAAACTGCAATTGAATTTAATTCTTCCAAAACGAGGATGTACCTCATTTTGTGGTGAATTTTTCAAGCCTATTTTTTGTCACAGTGCATCTGATGCAAGCCAGGTCCAACAATAGATCTACCACACTAAGCAAAGAATTGGCCTCAGACTAATTCAATGTCTGAGATGCTGACATGGTGAACATAGATTTGGGTTTGAAAACAACGCAAAGAATCGTTAATTAGCCTAATTTCTCTCTTTTAAATACTCATTTCATTTCTCCTACAATCCAAGTTTAAGAACTCAATGAAAATACTGGTATTATAATAAAAATTGAATGTAGAGCAAATTTAAAAAAGGGTGAATGAAAAATATAATACTTAGATTCAGAGAGAAAATTATAATCAATCTGTTTCATTTCTTACACAGTACTAATGTACACTTTATAAGAACAAGATTTTTGAGAACTAAAAACTTCATGGGATCATAATTCAGCTAACTTCCAAATTGTTTAGCTCAGCTTCTGATACTATAGTTCAATTTTTTTTCCTCTAACATTCATTTGTGGCCATTTAAAGTATACACATAACTATCAATGGCACTATAATTTTGTCTAGAGGCAAATTAACTGCAGGTAACATTCCTATTCAGATGTAGTATCTAATTTCTTGTTGAGTCTTGCTACATTATTCACCTTCATAAAATATTATGGCAGGGCTCCAAGGGTTAATTATGAGTTGAATAAAAGGCACTTCCTTCCACTCATTTTAAATTATTGGCCTTCACTAGGTATTTCTCAGGAACATGACACACTGCAGTTGCAAGAACAATTATTTTCCTTTGCCCCTCCATTATATAGATAAATAGAGAGAAAAAGACAGACAGACAGACGGACAGACAGACAGATACAGATACAGATACAGAGAGACAGAGACTGAGAGACAGAGACAGAGACAGAGAGAGAACAACAATAATTAATTCCATAGTTCAATTATTTAATCTTTCGGAATAAGACATTCCATTTAAATCAGATGCAAAAAGGAGTTAGAAAATCTGCATTAAAAATTTACAGCTTCAAAAATATATTTATGTTAGCAGTGTTTATGAATTCCATCAATTTAGTGAGACATATACTAAAAAATTTCCTCTTTGCAGCAGTGGATAACTTATAGATTTGTATTTCTAATACAACATTCACATTATTTCAATTATTCAGTCAAGCCTACAGATTGAAGGTTATGATGTACAAGATGATAGATGGTCATCAAGTGACAGTAGCATGATAATTCAGAAGACAGCCCTTGCACTGCAGTGGTTTATAAAGTACAGCTCGATCCCTCCAGTGTTTACATGTCCTCAGTAGACATGGCACTGGCACTGTTACAGAAATGAAACCATGTATTGAAATCAGTGACTTTATGCCTGAAATCTCAGCTATACATTTCAGTGTCTACTTCGTGAGAGGATGGCTTTTTATTCACATAATAAGTTAGTGTAAGGTCTTAAAAAGCTCTGATTCTACATTTTAAAAGTTCAAGTGAGGTAATTTTTATCATCAAAATCTATAGAGAATGATTATTAAAGGTGGGGGAGGGTGACAAGAACATTATTTCCACTTCATTTAAGTGATATTGATTGTTGGACACTATTGTTTGATTCTATTTATGAAAACATGACAGAAAATGTTTTATAATATTTTTCTCTTCTATCGCATTACAAGAGGAACATGTACAAAAAGCCCATACTGTGTAAATCATGTAATACAGATGCTTATTTCGGCACGGAGATGTGTGTGAAATCCTTTATCCCTTTATATATCCTTTTTTCCTTTATGTATTTATTGTGGACTCATTCTTGTTTAAACTTGGGAAACTACATTTTCAGTTTATCTAATATGTAAGTGACATTTTCTCACATTTAAGCTTACATATTCCAAACTTTACGTTCTCTAATTTTTATAAATTAGAAACATTTCTATGACAACTCTTATTAATGATACTTGGGACTTACTACGTATTCACCAGTATGCACATGTTAAATAGATTATATTATTTATTTGTAATAAATAACGCAATTTATGTCAGACACTATACAAACCCACTTTATAGATGGCAAAATTCATCTTAAATTTGCCCATGATAGAAAAATGACAACAAACCCAAAATGCTACGCTGTAAAGAATGTGCTGTTACTCTACCGTGAGTCCACTTTGGGAATTGAGGGACCATGGGGAAAACTTAGAAGACCCAACAGAGGTGTGAACAAAGTAACAAAAATATTGGGTCAGCGTTATAGTGTAGTGCTCATGAGCTACAAGTGAACACACAGCTCAACCAACCTATCAGAGAAAGGATTTTGTGTTTCCAAGCTATAACCAAACACTAAACATGTATTATTTTTTTTACAAAATATTGATAGCCAAGTTTAAATGGAAATCTTGTATATTTAAATCTGCATAATCTGGTGCCGGGCGTGGTGGCGCACACCTGTAATCCCAGCACTTGGGAGGCTGAGGCAGGAGGATTGGTGCGAGTTCGAGACCAGCCTGGGCTACAAAAGTGAGTTCAAGGCCAGCCTCAACTGCATAATGAGACCCTGTCTCAAAAAGACAAAAAAAAAAAAATTAAAAAATAAATAAATAAATAAATCTGCATAATCTGAGGGATTCCCCCCCCGCCATTTTTTGAGAAGCTTAGTAGAGAGTTGGGTGTTTGCACTGAGCCCAGTAGAACATGGCTCTCCTCCCATCTGACACTCCCTTTTCCAAGGCCACTTCCCTAAAGTGGATACTTCTGTCTGATTCCCTGTGAAACATGGCCATTGCTTGACCAGTTTGCTTTCTGTGAAAGCCTGAGAGAATGTTTTTGTCTGGGTGACTCTCCTTAGACGCACTGTAGTTCATTTATCCCTTTCCTCTGAGGTCCCATAATCTCCTTGACCAGAAAATTTGGGACATCTCTGAGTTATAGGATATTACAGCACGGGTTCTCTTATATCCTTATATCCTGGGTCCTTATTGACCTTGAAGGGCTAGGGCCAAAATATTGGCTATCCTCATAGCCCTTGATTCTTGTGGACCCGAGCGCCCTCTACTGGGCCTGAAATGCTGGTGAACACAAGCCTTCCCTTCCCTGGCAAGGTCAGAAAAGGCAGAGCGTCCAGGCAATTGGTTTGCTCTGCTAGTTCTCTGCTATAAGTGAACACTATTTTCTTCCTATCCCAGAGGCTGCTTATAGGTTCATAAGCACTGCGTGGCAGTAATTTTCAAAACAGTACGCCTTCTTATCCATATCCATTACTTTTAACTGGTAGTATTTACTAACATATGACAGCAACACACCAGAGTGGGGGAAGTTGAGTCAGTCACAATGAATTTGGTGAGAAAAACAAAACAAAAGAAAACGAGACAAAAAAAACCATTGCTCTCCTGCGGAAGGCACCTATAACTGTTCTCAGGCTTCATTCCCAGAGGAAACGTTTTAGAATTACTTTGTTCTTTTCAAATATACTGCCATCACTCCATCAGCATTAACATTCGATAGCCTTCCTGAACACAAAGGACAAACTCACTGAGAGAGAAATTAGGGAAACACCTTTCACAATAGCATTAAAAAAAATGACATTACTAGGAACAAATCTAATGAAGGAAGTAAAAACCTATACAACGAAAACAGCAGTACTCTGAAAAAGAAGACTGAAGAGGTATCATAGAATGGAAAGATACTCCTTGATTTTGGGTAGAAAGATCAATATATTGAAAATAACTTTACTGACAAAATGGTTGCAGAGATTCAGTGCGATTCCCCTCAAAATTACCAATAGCATATCTCACTAAGTTAGGGAAAGTAATCCTAAAATACACTTGGAACCAGAAGTGACCTAGAGTAGCCAAGGCCACCCTGGGCAATGAGGGCAAGGCAAGAGGCATCACAATCCTTGACTTCAAACTATGCTACAGAGATATTGTGATTAAAAGCACATGGTACTTGGAAAAATGATATGAGGGTCAATGGAGCATAGCAGAAAATGCAAAAACTATTTCAGACATACTAAGCTACTTTGTCTTTGACAAAGGAACCAAACAGATTCACTGGAAGAAAGATAGTCTCTTTCATAAATGGCACTGGAAAAACTGGCTCTCCATTTGTTAAAAACTAAAACTAGACCCATATCTTTCATCCTACACTAAACTAAAATCTAAATAGATGGAAGATCTAAATATCAAAAAAAGATACATGAAATATCCTGGGAGATAAAATAGGTAGACTTCTTGAATACATTAGTATAAGAAAACACTTTGTGAAAAAAAATCCATTCATACAAGAAATATCACAAAGAATTGACAACTGGGATCTCATCTTATTAAAAAGCTTTTACACAGCAAGAGAAATCACCAACAGAGTGAAAAGACAATTCACAGTGCAGGAAAACATTTTTTTCCAGCTGCTCCTCAGACAAAAGACTATTATCTAAAATATATAAAGAACTCAAAAAAATCAGATCCCCAAATTGACAAACCTAATCCAAAAATGGACATATGAAATGTATTGACAAATAAAGAAGTCCAAATAGAAAAAAAAAAGTTCAAAATCACTGGTTATTTGAGAGATGCAAATTAAAACAATGCTGTAATTTCATATCATTCCAGAAAGAATAATTTTATCAACCAATAAAAAACTTGGTAGCATAGATAAAGGAAGCCTCTGTACTTCTGGTATGTAGAGACTGGTAATCTCAAAACACTAGGACTAGAGGTCTGTAGGGGGCAGCTAGCCCCCTCTGGATATCTTCCTGGAAGAATTGAAAGCATCATACCACAGAGATATATAAATACCCTTGTTTATATGGGCATAATTTATCATAGGTAAATCTTGTAACTGCCTCAAATGCCCATCAGCCACTTAATGCTTAAATAATTTTTTTTTACACATTGGCGTACTATTCATCCATACAGAAGGGTACATTTGAGATATTTCTAGGTAAATGGAGGCATCTTGAGACCATGCTTTTAAATGAAATAAATTATATGTGCATTATAACATTTTTGTCTTTCTGAGACAGGGTTTTAGTATGCAGGTCAGGCTGGCCTTGAGCTCACTTTGTAGTCCAGACTAGCCTCAATCAGTAGTTCTCAACCTTTCTAATGCTGTGACCCTGCAATACAGTACCTCATGTTGCAGTGACCCCAAACCAAAAAACCAATTTTGGTGGCTACTTCAAAACTGTAATTTCAAACAAATAACATTTTTCGATGGCTTTAGGCGACCCCTGTGTTTTGATCATTTGACTCCTGCCTGGGTCGCAACCTACAGGCTGAGAACCGCTGCATCTATCTTGTAACAATCCTCCTGCCTCACGCCTCCTGAGTGCTGGGATTGCAGCTGTACACCGCTGTACCTAGCTACACAGTGTGATCTGGCACCCATTTTAAATACCACATTGTTTCCATGGTTTGAGAACCCAAAAGCATAACTAAGAACCAAAATGTGTGATATTTATTGTCAAATATGAAAAAAAAATATTTAAAATGGAAGGGGAACCATGGGCAGGCAAAGTGAAAAGACAAAAAATGAGAGAAAGAAAAAAAGTTTTGTAAAGAAAACTGTTTGCTAAGCTTCTGTACACGAAGGGAGGAAGGACTGAAGCAAGGGTAGCAGAATGGGGAAAGAAAGAACCAAAATGTATCATGTACAGGAGTCAGTTCCTTATGATGAGTGTGATTATTGTGAATACCTAAAATATACCAAGAAACTAAATTGAAAAGCTAAAAACAATAAAATTATCTTTGCCCAGAAAATGTATTCTAATTTACTTTTACAGTTCTTTTTTCCAGTTCCATAGTTTTATCTCTAAATACAACTCTCAGGCTCAGAATTTCTCAGTCAAAATTTGATTCCAATAATAATTAATACTTAATCTTTCATTTATATATTACTCTTTTCAAAAAAGGACCCACTTTTCATAGTAATTCTTTGAAGTAAATACGGGGACAACTGAACTTAACTTTTTATACAATATAGATGATAATTTAGAATATGAAAATATATGTTTTATTCTGATTTGCAAATGCAAAGGCACGCAGTCTCTTAAAATTACATTTTCTTTCTCTTTAGCCCCAGTGATACTTTACTTTCAGGAATACATTCAAAGCCTTTGTGGTCTTATTCAAAGCCATCTTTTCTCTAAGATATTTCCTGTGATGTTTCTCTAACCATCATACTGGCATCTCCCGCTACTCAATTGCTCAATTTCTCACTTTCTAATTCCCTGCATTTTTACTACTCTGCCATGTTCACCAAGCGCTTATTTTTTTCCTTCTGTATTAGATTTTTAAAAGCCACCTATTCTCTTAGAGACCTAGATAATATCATTGTTCATGAAAATTCACCAGAAATTTCAGTCAAATTCACAAGTCTGCCTCCTAGTAATTCCATTTATTTTATTACGCAATGGAGTACAACTATTATTTGCCCTCCTGAAAATATAGAATACTGTTAGAATCTCACTGAGGTTAGGGAAACTTCATCTATATCTTCTTAGACTCAAAAGCCCAGGAGAGGTTATCTTCATATGCTAAAATTCAATATAACTTTGTCGATTAATTGTTGGAATAAAATTCAAGAATTTAGATCTATAAAATAATATTTCTATGTAGTCGTGAATTATGGCTCATGCCTGTAATTCCAACACTCAGAAAACTGACACTAGGGTGCGTAACATATTCAAGGCCAGCCTGAAATACATAGCCAGACTGTCACAAAACAATAATATATTTCAATTAACACAATCTTATTATTCTTCCATCACTTATTAAATCCCACACTTTAAGGTGTTTTTTTTTTTTTCTTTTATGCTAGTTTGAAATCCAAGTTAAATCCTGTTTCTCTCTAATCCCTAAAACAATTGAAACTTAGTCGGTGAAACTACTCTTTCCATGTAGTACTCAAGCTTTCCAACTCTGCTGGAAGATAGCCTCCCTTCCTGGGCCTGGCGATGCAGCAGTCTGGCGAGCACCATGAACATGCTATTTTTCCATCAGTAGCCAAAGCAGATTTCTAAAGTCAAAGAGCTGGTACAGACAGGTGGATTTTGCTTGCTGAGTGCTATTATGGTGATTTAATTTTGTGCCTTGGCTTGTCAGGCATTTGAAGATTTGTTTTTCCTGCAGTGAATCACTGTTCTATCTCTATATTTCAGCTAAAAGCTCTGTGCACCTCTTTTTGATCCACTCAGATAGAAGCTGACAATCCTCAGGCAACCCTCACTATAAATTGAATCCCACACTGTAATTTGGACATACAGCCAAGTCCCAATGCAGCATTTATTCAGTGCTCTTTAAAACAGATTTTTAAGAAAAATTTTGGATTACATAGCTATGAACTCCAGAAAACATTTATTAGAAACAGTAAGGTTTTCCAATTTGTCACTGTCAAGGTCATTGGCAGCAAACCTACCACATGTGTGCTGCAGGGGGCTGTTTGAATGGACGAAAGGTCTAGAAGGTTCACCATCATTCTTGTATGTACTGTGATTACCTAAGACCCAAAAGGTGGCAGCAGCTTCATCTGAAGCTGAATATAGCCATTCTCTGAACAAAGACCTGAAATCATGCATTGTCAGAGCCAGTAGATACATGTAGTCCAGAATAACCAAAGCATATGTTAAGTAATTTAATCTATGTTTAATTAAATTTAGTTCAACAAATCGTATTAATGGTATTTGCAGATACTAAATGGCGATAACAAAGATAAATACAACACAGAATTTGCCTTACAAAGACATTTATTGGATGAACTGACTTATAATCTAAAACTAGCTCTTGTTCAAAAACTTATCTGCTGCCTTAGTGGTTTTCATATTAAATACATAAAGGAATCTCCTTAGGAGCTGCTAAAAATGCAGATTCCACAACTCCATTGCTAAATATTCTGATTCAGCGTTCAGACCGCATGAATCTTCATGTTGACAAGAACCTTACTGAAATGCAAGTTGTTGTGTTCTATAATTTAACATTTTTTGTTATTGTTTTTATGGACAGGATAATACTTCCTTACATCAATGTCAAAGAGATAGGGTGCTTCAGGGTCACTCCATACCTAGCTCATTCCAAAATCTTTAGATCTCCTTAAAAAAAAAAAAAGCATGCCATGACACTGAAGATATTTTGGCATCTAATTCAACTCTCTGTTCTTCTAAAGCCTATTTTTCTAGAGTTGATTCAAAGAGTCCTGCTGAATCCTGCACATAAGCCCATTTCTTTAAAGTTCTTTAAGTGATATTATTACCTGAAAACTGTCTGTCGTTCTGCTTCATATCTCTCTGATAAAAGAGGCTCACATGCACTGGACCTATAAGAAATATGTCATACTGATTTTTTCATGCATTCTTTCTTCCCTGTCAATAGTATTTCTTTTTAAGACATGATACCATAAAAGATAAAACTCTGTATAAATGTTGATTTCTTTTGTCAAAAGAAATTTCTTTTATTTTTCATATCATGTTAGAGCAAAGGTCTAAGGTCTTGAAACCTAAGCAGGTCTGATGGAATGGTAAGGAAGAGGTAATTGCCAGTTGAGACACCGGACACAACTTATGTTATTCTAAAATGTAGAACCCAAATCCTTAGGTCACCTCTCATGCAGTCACTCACAGGGACAGCCCTGATCTTTGCTGGTATGTCTTAGTCAAAAAAGAAACGTCTTCCTTCTGCCTAAGATCACTAAGCTTTGGTCTTACTTTCATGAGAGACAATGAGAAAACTTACATAATCACAATGATAAGTATATTATTTTCTAAAACATGCACAAACTATTCCTGTATTTTCTTTAAAATGCCGTTGATTTTCAATTATATTGTCTTATCTTTAGCTTCCCTAAGAGCTTAGAACTTATCAGCTAATCCTTAAATGAGATTAACTTTCCGATAATAGCAGTTCATTGTGAAGTCAGAATTAAGTAGCCAACTGCATCTCTCAGTTCTTCCCTAAGAAAGGAGAATCTTTGATGTAGTAACATAATTTTACCTTCACAGAGAAAATAAACCTTAACACCAGTCAGTGCCTTCTTTCTTTCTTTCTTTCTTTCTTTCTTTCTTTCTTTCTTTCTTTCTTTCCTTCCTTCCTTCCTTCCTTCCTTCCTTCCTTCCTTCCTTCCTTCCTTCCTTCCTTCTTTTCTTTCTTTTTTTGTACCAGGAATCAAACTCAGCACTTTGCACTCCCTTGGCAGGGACTTATGCCACTGAGCTCTGAGCTATCTTCCCAGTCCCAATGTCACTATTTCTGTGGGATAAATCAGAACAAATTAAGGATCAAATACATTGAAGGAGATACAATCAATTTTAACCTAAACCTGTTCTATTATTAATATAATCACAAGGACCAGGGAGATAGCTTAGTAGAATAAGCATTTGTCTGGTAAGCCAAGGCCTTGAGTTCAATCTCTGATACCACAAAAAATAAAAAATAAAAATAAAAAAATAAACACAACAAATCCTTTGGTCATCATTCAGTGAAGTTCCACAAGTTCAGCAATATGGTGGATGCTGAATACCCAACAAAGAGTTAATATGCTATCTGCTTTTATGACATCTCCGAACCCAGATGAAAAGGACTGATGTGGAAACAAATACATTAAAATACTACATTGAACTTATATCAGCACTATGAATAGATCTCTGATACTTCAAAAGATAGAATGATTCATTTATGTAAAAGCTGAAGGAAGCTTTAGAGGAATGGGTCTCAGTTTGGATTCCAACATTAATATCATCTCTGGAGTCCCGAAACAAAAGTTTTCTTTTGTTGTTTTTTTTTGTTGTTTTTGTTTTTGTTTTTTAACAAAGATCTTAATATTATAGTAGAGGCCAACAAAAGTGGAACCAATAAATGTGGGTCTTCATCATGGATCAATTTTTTTTAATCTCCAAGAAGAAATCGATTTGGTATTAAGAATCACAACTTCTTATTAATGACTGATGAGCTACTCACAATAAAGTTTCATTGAAAATCCTCTGCTTTTAAACAAAGCCCAGGTTAAATCATCAGCTCTTGACTGGGACTATTTTTTTCAGTTTTCACATTCCAAGTTCTTTCCATCATAACAATCTCTTCATTAGGAATGGAGGAGAAATTTAACATGTCATTAATTGAACCATTATTCCTGTACTTGAGAATCAAGATTAGCTAAGAGTAATTCTTTTCTGCCGAAATAATATTTTCAATTATATACTTTATATAGTATATAGTATAACGACTTGAGATATTTTATTCACCACTTGTGTAAGAAAATAGAACCAAAACCAAAGTGATTATTTTACTTAAAGTAAATACAGAAAGGGAAAGCCTAAACATTCCATACTGTGGCAGGAAAATATTATTATTATGTAATTTTATATATAAAAGCATTATTAGTCTAAAACTTATGGGTCAGCTATCAATATTCCTAAATTGCATAAGTATATTTAAAACATGGAGTTGTAAAGTTACTTTTATAAGTGAAGTATGAGGCCAGGAATCCTTGGCATCTGCTGTGTTGAGACAAATTTACTTCAATATATCCTCACTCTGAGAAATCCAAGAGGCTCACCTCATTATCCTTTACTGTTCACCACATGATTAATTTACTCAAATGCCAGTTGCTGTCCTCAAAATCTGACCATTGTCTATATTTCTTCTCTTCTACAATCTGAGCCTAAAAACTATAGTTCTTTAGAACACAAAGGAGTGGTCCTCATTAGAAATTACCCACTGTTTTCAATCCTTACCATGGTTCTATACTTGAATCATGATTTCTTGTCCTGTACTAGAGCAGTTGTCTCTTATTTCACATGCCAGTCCTCAGGGAGAGGGGTAAAAGAAGGAAAAAAATTTCTTCAAAGTTTTCAGAGGTTTCTGTAGCGAGTATCTAAACCTAGTGTTTATTCTATATAATCCTAATCTGCTATCAGTTTTATAACAGTTTATAGATGAAGAATAACCAATGAATAACTACCAAGTATCACACAACTAATGGTAGGAACAGTTATGATTGGAATTTTCAAATTACTTTATTTCCAATTATGAAATCATTAACTTCCTTCAACTTCATATTATGGACAGTATATTATATACTGAATTTTATCTCTCATACTTCATTCAGCGAACTGGTTTATGGAATGCTTCCAATTCTTTGGTGAGCAAACATTTAAGGTGTCTTATTGGGGAATTTTCTTTCTTTCCAACTGCTATCTTCAGTGGTTTTATACCTAATATTCTCATCCTCCTCCATGATAACTTAATGAAAAAATCTCAAGAGTTTCAGGTCATCTTCAGATATTCAAAACTATAAATAAGTACATCTAAGCTATTACATGAAAGAATAAAGGGTGCCCCACTGAACAAAATGTCAGCTTCCTCCTATCTGTACTCCAGACAATGTATCTGCCAGATTTCTAAAAATGAGAGTGAATGATTAACTATTTCCATAAACTTTGCTTTCTTAAGCACTGTTGCTTACAGCAACTACTTTAGAATAATGAAAGTGATTTTAATTATATGCTTGAGGATATTAAGAATTAGGGCCAAATTCAGGAGTTATGGGCCTTATAGCTAAGCAGGCTGAAGTGCCTGCTTTGGCAGAGCAAAGCGGCCAGGTTTTATTCAGAGCCTGGAGTGCCAGGCCTCCCTGCAAGGCACTCAGAAATGGCGATTGAGACTGGATGTGGTGGCACATGCCTGTAATCTCAGCACTTGGGGGGTTGAAAACATGAGAATCACTATGAGTCTGATCTACATAGTCAGACCATATAGATCCTGTTCCTCTGTCCTAAATGAAAAAAAAAAAAAGAGTTATGATGACTATATTTGGAGTCTTGGAGAAGGTACCCCTTCATGTAAAGAATATTTTCTTCGTTGCCTCATTTGTTTCAGCTGTCAATTCGAAGAATTCCTAGCATCTTTTATATGATGTGATTTTGCAGGGGACTCCAACTTAATTAATGTTTTCTAAATTTTTATTTAAAGTAATATTTAGTACAAATTCATAAAGCGAAAATATTCAAACTTTTTAACATCTCTATAGCAAGAATAAAATACATTAAATCAATGAATGAAAAGATTTTTGGACCATAACCCACTATAAAACACAGTTTACATCTCACAGTTTCACAAAATAATATTCACTCTGTAATTCCACTAAATTTTGTATTATTTTATTCTACTTTATGCTCTTGTACTTGTTTTCCCTCCCTCCTTCTTGTCTTTTTGTCTATTGTTGTCATGTTTTAATAGACAAATAAGGAAATGCTGAGTTATTTGTGATGTGTATTTCTTTCTTTACATGATATAACATTGATCTTTTGGGGGAATGTAAGGACATTTCATCTCTATCATCTTGACATCTAAAAAAAGCAAAGACAAATAAACAAAAAACTCATCATGAATGAACATACTAAACAATCTCTTCCATTAATAATAATATTACTAAAAGGAATAGTGAAAGCTTGAGTATATACCGCACTTGGCAGAGTAGATTGGTGTTTCCTATCATGTTCTTTAAATTTTTGAATATCATAAGGCGAATGGATGAATATTGAACTACCTGTGTAGTAGTACCCTGGATAGAAGGCACAAGCATTAGCACTTTTGATACTGCTTACTGATAAATCTCTTGCATTTGCTTTTAAGGAGTTTTTCCTCCTTTTCTGGAAATAGTCAAACGATTACAGTAGTGAGGTTTCCACAAAAAAACTAACCTCACTATCAGTGTCCATCTATGTCAGCATTTGGAATAGCTGAAAATGGGCTTAAATGTGCCATTTGTGAAGTCATTCTTCACCTTTTAAAAGAAGTAATTTAAAAAGAGACACCTTGACTGAAGATTTTATGACATCAGTATTTTGAGTTACAATTTGGTTTTGTGCCCTTCAAGTTCTATAACTTGTAACAATTCACAATAATTCACAATAACAATATTCAGGACAGATCAAAAGTGTATTCTTTTCCTGTGACAATAGATTGTAGTAGTAGAAACATGGTAGTAACTTACAACGCTATAATCCTAGCATTTAAATTTGTGTTTGGGTCCAATGTATCATTTAGAAAGACTGTATGTGATCCCTAAAGCATTTACATTGTTTTAAAACACTTTTTGTATTGATAAGAAAAATGAAATAAAATTTAACATTTTTATTTCTTTTTTATTTAATTTTATTACTTTTAATAAGAAATAACAATAAGATAGTTTCTTTTTTTTTTTTTTTTTTTTTTTTTTTTTTTTTTTTTTTTTTTTTTTTTTTTTTTTTTTTTTTTTTTTTTTGTCTTTTTGAGACAGGGTCTTGCTATGCAGTTCAGGCTGGCCTTGATCTTCCTTTTGTAGCCCAGGCTGGTCTCGAACTCGCATTGATCCTCCTGCCTCAGCCTCCCGAGTTCTGGGATTACAGGCGTGCACCACCACGCCCGGCTTAAGATAGTTTCAAAACACGTTAGTAAGAGAGTCACAATAATTAGTACAATGCATGTCGTTGTCTTCATAGTTCAGAGTACAAGATACAGACATGATAACTTTTCTAAACACTATTGGTACAAATATTTCTCCTCATTGAACTAAGAGAAAGTAGTTGTGTGTATAGTCCCATCTTCCATAATATTAGTGGGTTATCAGCAGAACTGGCAATGTCAGAAGCTGTTTTCTTGAAACTTTTATAGCTCAGCATTTAAAATTTACCATATTAAACAACTGTACAGCTCAGGGGTGTTGAGTACATACATTCTTGATACTGTGCAACAGTTACCAGCACACCTCAATAGAATGGTCATCTTCTCAGGGGAATTTGAACACTTCTTAAACCAGAGCTTCCCCCCTGGCTAATCTTCCTCTGCTTTCTGTATCTTTAAATTTGATCACTCAAGGAACTTCATACAAGTTGAATTACCTATTATTAGCTCCTTTATGACACATTTAATTCACTTTTCAAGTGGATCCAATTTACACAAACAGTTAACTATCTTGGTACACGCCTGCACAATGTCATGATCACCTGCATCTAGGAAGCTGCTACATGTGCAAAACAGACTCCACGCTCTTTTCTATAGCAATTGTGCAATGTTATCTTTCCTCTACCAGTGCATGAGCACCCCAAATTCCCCACATCCTTCCAAAGGCATGTTATTTTCTGGGGGGTTGACAATAGCGATCCTAATTGTTCAGAAACAGTTATCTTTTTATGGCTTTGATTCAAATTTTCTTAAAGTTTAGTGATGTCAAGAATCTTTTCATGTACCTCTTTCTTTCTTTCTTTCTTTCTTTCTTTCTTTCTTTCTTTCTTTCTTTCTTTCTTTCTTTCTTTCTTTCTTTCTTTCTTGTTTAATGTGTTTGGTACAGGGTCTCACTATGTAGCTGGGACTTGTAGTGATCCTCTGGTTTTCAGTCTCCCCAGTGCTAGGATTACAGACCTGAACCACCGTGCCTGGTTTTGGTGGCTGGAATGGTGCACCCCAGTTCCAGGGCCGGCATGGCACATGGTACCAGAATTGTATCCTGGTCCTTGCACTTGATAGGCAAGCATTTAGATTGTTGACTTATCTCTTTAGCCCTGCCCAACAAATTTCTGTTTATTAAACAGAACAGTTAAGCTCAAAATTTTTATCATAGCCAATTCTACATGTTTATATCTGTTAAGCTGAGAAACTTTTTTGAGGACAACAATGTGCAATATAACAATCATTTTTAATTTTTATCGTGTTTTTTGAAAATCTATCATTTCTAATGGTTTGTCTATTATTTTTAATTTCAAAATAAAAAAATTGAAGTTTTATTTTTCCTGGTGTGTGTGTGTGTGTGTGTGTGTGTGTGTGTGTGTGTGTGTGTGTAACTTGAGCTTTAGATTTTGTCTCAGGAAAATGGTCAAATCCAATATCATGAATCTTTTCCATTATGTTCTAAGAATTATATTGCTTTTACACTTATTTTTAGGTCTGTGACTCATTTTGAGTTAACTTTTGTATATAATGTAAAGTAAGAATCCTCCTCCTCCTGCATTTTTCTCTGTTTCCTCTTCCGTCCGGCAATTACTTACTTTTGCATAGGTTATTTAGTTTCCCTAACAGTATTTGTTGAAAAGATCGACCTTGTGCCAGTTCATGGTCTAAGCAATATATATTTTACCACCTCTCTGCAAGGTTGATTCTCTGCTCTCTATTGCATCTATTAGTCCTTTTTTTTTTTATCAGTCCCCCACTTTGTAGAAAGTTTTGAAGTCATGGATCATGAAACCTGCACATTTTCAAGATTATTTTGGCCACTGAGATTCCATAGGAATTTTAGCTTAGATTTCTTCTATTTGTGCAATTTTGATAAAAATGCATAAGCAATATGTAGGTGTGCTTTGGATACTATTGACATCTTTATATTACAGCTTCCAAGTTCTGAATATAAGAGGTCTCTCCATTTATTTATATCTCCTTTAAATTCCTTGGGCTTTTTTATGTAGTTTCCAACTCCCAGAACTTTTGCTTTCTTGGTTCATAAACTCCATAATAAATGCCTGAATTGTATTCTTAGATGAATCACTGACTTTTACTCTGAGTAGTCTCACAGTCTCCATACCCTTAATGCAGAAGTGGCAACAGTGTTATAAAGGATACACAAAATTCTATGACCACATACATAATCTAGGTTCTGTCTACTTTACAGAGCCGCACCATCCAAGAGAAACTATGAAGGGTACAAGTTACCTCTTCTCAGCATAATTTTCTTCATCAATTCTGAACACCAATTTATATTAGTGATTAAGACATAGGAAATACAAGGATAATTATTCACTTATAATAGCCATCTTATAGTAACAATGGTATAGTCAGTGGCGCAGCATCTACCTGGCAAGCAGAAGGTCCTAGGTTTGATTCCTGTACAAAAAAATTCTCTGTAATAGCAATCTGTTTTCACAAGTACCAGTGGTGAGCAAACTTCCAGTAAATGTTTAAATTTTTAAAGATATATCAAGGGCCGGCCTGACAGCTCAGTGAACTAAAGTGCCTGCTGAAGCAGAGTACAGTGGCCAGAGTTTCATCTGTGGCATGTCATGCTGGCCCCACCCCTGGGGTGCACAGAGATGGCGATTAAGACTGGGCATGGTGGCGCGCACCTGTAATACCAGCGCTTGGGAGACTGAAAACAGAGAATCACTACAAGTCTGATCTACATAGAAGACCCTGTAGATACTGTAGACCCTGTCCTAAATACACACACACACACACACACACACACACACACACACACACACAGACATATCAGCTAGCACATTGCGATAAGTGTGTGTAAGATAAGAGGGGATTATTTTAAGAAGTTTGATGGAGATTAATGATAAAATATATTTTATTATAATAATTTTCTTTAAGCATTCATTGTATTATCTGATCTCCTCACGTGGATCAAATGTTTACAATTTCTTTCAAAAAGAAACATTGTGCTGTGGCCATATCCACCTATGCACCGGAACTAGCACTGGGCAACTTCTCATGCCTCCTCCAAACCAAAATAGCCCAGAAAGGTCAGTCTTTCCAGTCACCAGGGCCAAGGCAGCCATGACAGCAATATGAAGATCCTCCAAAGGACTTGGCTTCCAAAGTGCAAGAACAGTGGGCGTGGTATGTCTAACACAAGGAGTTAGAGGAAGATTAACTGCAACAAGTCTTCTAACATTTTTTACACAATAATGTTCCCTACGACTTTGATCCCATGTCATGCTTACATAAAAGATCTCTGAAAGTGTCGTTGCTGCCCTAACTTCCTACTCAGTGGTTTCCTATTTTTACTTTCCAGTATGTCAGTAGGTGTCAAAATACACTTAGATAAGTTAGTTTTTCTTCAAAGAAGGAGATAAAATGGGGATGCATTATTTTCCCAATATATTTTAGGTTGCAAATATTATTACTTCAATGTGATCCATTAAGGATCCATTTTTATGATATAATTATTTTAAATTTGTTATTTATAGTCTCATGAATGCACATAGAGCTTACACAACAATATAAATGCAGCTAGCTTTTAAGCAATGTCTAAGAAATCACTTATAAGTGAAAATCACTGAGCTCCATAATTTATTAAAATGTAAAGTTACATAAATATGAAATTCAACAACAGATTTGCATTTTTATGTTTTGAATGAAAAGAAAGTGGACCTACACCAGGAGATCCGTACTGAGCAGATTTTATAATCATGAAATGTGTAATGCGTATTCAGAACTTCGTGTACACTGAACTACTCGTGTATCCACGTACAAAATGAGCGTGTGGTTTACCACTTTAGTCTTTCCCTTCACTATTATGGCACAAATCAATGCATCTTCCCCTTCTAAACCCATTCCTTGGAGTAATACTGCCATTAGCCACAGTATCTTCATGCCAAGCACCCATGGTACTCACAACACTTATTATGCATTAGTTTCCAAATACCTTAACCATTTAATACAGAGAATGTCATCTTGAAACATTCTGAAGAATACTTACATGTCATATTAATCTCTCTTTGGACATACTTATAGTTTTCCTTACTTCCATGCCCTTTAAAATATTATAAATGCTGCAATGGAAACAGCTTTTTTTTAAAAGAAATTTTGTTCACTGCATAAAACGCCTAATTAACACTCTTTCAATTTATATGAAAAAATGACAGAACCTTGTCTTAAGCTTGTAAAATCTGGGTCTATTTTGAGAGATCTTGAACAATTCCTTTAATAATAGTGTGAAAATGTCAAAATGTGTGAAATAGCATTATGAAATTTGTAAGCTGCCAATAGCTATTACCTAAAATGTTAGGTTAATTAACATACATATAATGAAAGCTATTTAATTTGCTTGCCATTATTTTGTTAACTACCTTCACTAGAGTTCAGTCTCTGCACAAAAACCACACCTCCTCCTCTTATGAGACAGTTTTTTTTTTTTTT